>NW_025552825.1:22500-55000 GCF_020424385.1 Procambarus clarkii | reverse complement strand
TACCCTCATCATGGCCAAGTAGGTTAAGAGCTGGTGTCTGGGATTCATCAGACCGCCGACTCCAGTCACCCCTTTGCCTCGAAATAATTCTACTTAATATATTAAGTTCTTTGAAACACTGACCCAGACAGGTTTCCAGTGTCCCTTTGAGACATTTAACGTTCCAGGAATGTCTCCAGTGTTCCAGTGTCTCCCTTTGCCATAGTGTCCAAAGGCTCCACAACACGACGTCCCCTCTAGCGTGTATATGTCCAAAGGCTCGAGTTTCAACTCGCTGCCTGGAGCAATTATTTTCCCCAGGATGGTCGGCGACGCGGACAAAGAGCCCCACTTTGGATGGCAGTAATTATTTCCCCCAGGACGGTCAGAGGACACGTTCCAGTAACACCATTATGAGAGGAAGTAATTACATTCCCCAGGATGGACGAGGACGCTCTCCGCTTCTGATGGGCGGGATTAACCAAAAGTGATCACTGATTAGCGAAACGTGATCACTGATTAACGAAAGTGATCACTAATTAACGAAAGTGATCACTGATTAACGAAAGTGATCACTGATTAGCGAAAGTGATCACTGATTAACGAAAGTGATCACTGATTAGCGAAAGTGATCACTGATTAGCGAAAGTGATCACTGATTAGCGAAACGTGATCAATGCTTTAAATCATAGAATAAATTGTTTATTTTTTAAGACTATGGATAACAATTGAGGTAATTGACAACGATATCGAAATTATGATATGTAGTTATATTAGATATTAGTCAACAGGATAACTAATAAGGATAACAAGGATACAACCCCACACACCAAGCTGACTATAACTTCCTTAGTACCTATTTACTGCTGGGGTGAACAGATGCATCAGGTGACAGAGAGTGCGCTAAAAATCCGTTTTTGATCCCACCGGGATTCGACCCCACAACTCCCTACTGTAAGGCTAAGAATGAACCCGACTGCAGTATTGGGAGCCATTTATATACAAGTTGTGCGGGCACGATTGGGCCTTCAGTGTTCCCTTTGAAGGGGATTAGTAATCACCAGGGGATTAGCTAGTCGGCAACAGCACTAACAGCATCGTTACCGTTTGTGCTCTTAAACCCGGGGCTGTTCCGTTGTTATTCCGTTCTGCTGTTTGGACTGTTCTCCTGTTCTCTTGTTACAGCCTGAAGGATCTGTTCTATCTTGAACAGAAAGACACATATATGCACATGTTCTCTTGTATAAACTAGAAGGGGGGGGGGTACAGTGTGGGGCTAGGACCGACCCTGAGCAGCCTATGTCAGTCCCATACCCGTGATGTATCACCCTGCAAAGCTAGGTGAGGCGAGCCGGGATTTAGGAGAAGAAGAACGTTCAGATCTCACACGAAACACATGATTGGGAATGGCGGGTTGAAATGGAAGTTGCAAGGAATGGTTGCATGTAAATAGGAGATACATGAATTGATTGGATTAGACTGGAATATATTAGGAGCTTCGAAGAATGATTAGATGTATATAGGAGTTGTTAGGAATAGATATAAATAGGAGTTATATAAAAAATCTGTTATATCCAGTAAGAAAATAGGTTATATCCATTAAAAATAGGTTATATCCAGTAAGAAAATAGGTTATATCCATTAAAAATAGGTTATATCCAGTAAGAAAATAGGTTATATCCATTAAAAATAGGTTATATCCAATTAAAAATAGGTTATATCCATTAAAAATAGGTTATATCCAGTAAGAAAATAGGTTATATCCAGTAAGAAAATAGGTTATATCCATTAAAAATAGGTTATATCCAATTAAAAATAGGTTATATCCAATTAAAAATAGGTTATATCCATTAAAAATAGGTTATATCCATTAAAAATAGGTTATATCCAGTAAGAAAATAGGTTATATCCAGTAAGAAAATAGGTTATATCCATTAAAAATAGGTTATATCCAATTAAAAATAGGTTATATCCAATTAAAAATAGGTTATATCCATTAAAAATAGGTTATATCCAATTAAAAATAGGTTATATCCAATAAAAAATAAATTATATCCAATAAAAAAGAAGTTATATCCAATAAGAAAATAGGTTATATCCAATAAAAAATAAGTTATATCCATTAAAAAATAGGTTATATCCAATAAAAAAATAGGTTATATCCAATTAAAAATAAGTTATATCCAATAAAAAATAAATTATATCCAATTAAAAATAAATTATATCCAATTAAAAATAGGAGTTACGAGGAATTGAGTAACAGGTTATCTCCCCATTTTAAAAATCAACATTACATAAACAAAACGCTCAAAGATACATAGAGAAAAAAATTTAGAATGAACACTGAAAAAACATCTCAGAAGGAACTTATAGCTGAAATTTGAAGAAGCAATAAAAAGAAGCCCTTTGAGGACATAGAGAAACCCCTGAAGATCCTTAACAGATAAAGAAGAGATACACAGAAAAGGCCAAAGAAACATAGAGAGAAAGCTGGAAGATATAAAAGGAGGGGGACATAGAAAAAACAGGATATATAAAGAGAAAAAAATCCAAAGAAATACCGAAAAACAGATACAAATATAGATATTCAGATGATACAGGGAGAGAGAGAGATACATATGAGATACAGTGAATACCCGTGGATACATTGAAGAAGTCAAAAGTAACAAAGATACAAAAACCCAAGACACATATATAAGATACATACAAATAAATGGACCCAAAACATATTATGAAATGCAATTTAGACAGAACCCCCCCCCCCAAGACTTGGACAGAAATAGACATATATATAGACTAAAATAGATTTAGACAGAAAGAATCCCCCCCAAGACTTGGACAGAGATAGACATATATATAGACTAAAATAGATTTAGACAGAAAGATCCCCCCCCCAAGACTTGGACAGAGATAGACATATATATAGACTAAAATAGATTTAGACAGAAAGATCCCCCCCCAAGACTTGGACAGAGATAGACATATATATAGACTAAAATAGATTTAGACAGAAAGATCACCCCCCCAAGACTTGGACAGAGATAGACATATATATAGACTAAAATAGATTTAGACAGAAACCCCCCCCCCCCAAGACTTGGACAGAGATAGACATATATATAGACTAAAATAGATTTAGACAGAAAGATCACCAAGACGCGTACTGAATCAGATACAAAGTCAGTGTCCCATATTTACGGTGAATATAGCACACGTAAAAGAGGATACATGTATCATAGCTCCCACCTTGAGTTTCTTTGAAGACTGTTCAACCATGACAGGTGTTAAAAATAGGCAGGTGTTTAAAATTAGAGATGAGCGCAGGATTTAAATAAGTCACTCTTGTAGAGTCAGATATTAAGTGACTTGAGCACAGTACTTGCCACAGCTGTCTTTAATAGGCCTAAATTTCTCCATTTTGTATCCACTGTTGTGAGTTTTGTATTAATATTGTAGTCTAGGTTATAAAATCATAACCTATAACCCCTAAAACTCTCTATAACAAGTCAACTCTTCCTCAACAAAAGATTAGACCCCGGCCATCCAAAAAAAAAAAAAATATTACAAATTCACTCATTTAAAATGCAATTTACAGGAGTCAAATCCATCAGACCTTTTAATATACAACCTCAAATACAATTTATGTATGACACATGAGTCCAATACTCGTCCAATACTCGTCCAATACCTGGACAGTTTGCTATTAACGTCCAAGGTTATGGAGAACTGTCAATATATGACAGTCAGTGAAAGTATTCAGCAGTCAATATCTCGACTTCTGATTTCAGAATTCGATCTTTAAACTGAGGCAGCTGTTAGGTGCTAACGAAAATTTCGGTGGTAACGAATTGTTCGGTATTAACTAATAGTTCGGTGTTAACGAGTTGTTAAGCAATTAACGAATATAGTTTGGTAGTTACGAATAACGTAGTGTAGTAGTCAGTAGTTGATCTTTACTAACTAATAGTTTAGTAATTACAATAGTTTGATAGTAAGAAATAGTTGGGAGCCGGTCGGCCGAGCGGACAGCACGCTGAACTTGTGATCCTGTGGTCCTGGGTTCGATCCCAGGCGCCGGCGAGAAACAATGGGCAGAGTTTCTTTCACCCTATGCCCCCTGTTACCTAGCAGTAAAATAGGTACCTGGGTGTTAGTCAGCTGTCACGGGCTGCTTCCTGGGGGTGGAGGCCTGGTCGAGGACCGGGCCGCGGGGACACTAAAAGCCCCGAAATCATCTCAAGATAACCTCAAGATAACCTCAAGATAACCTCAAGATAACCTCAAGATAACCTCAAGATAACCTCAAGATAACCTCAAGATAACCTCAAGAAGATGGGTATTAACGAATACTTTGATAGTAACGAAGAGCTCAGGAGTATACCGGTGTAGACTCATACACGAACATACACAGTGTAAACTGTGTACTCTCTCCAACACAGTATACTCACTTACCCGTCCCTCCCCCCCCCCCCCACAAACACACAGACACTAAGGAGAAGCTACAAGATGATCTGAACAAACTGAAGGAATGGTTCAACAAAAGGCTGCTAGAGTTTAACTCAAGCAAGTGTAAAGTGATCTATATGGTTATTGGGAATCCTTCAAGAATCTCAAGAAGCGATTATGACGGGCTTCAGGGGACCTGTCTCATGAAGCCTGCCTGCTTGTTGAGACAAGAACTGCCCTTAGAAACGCCACATATGTCAGACCAATCGTCGAGTATGCAGCTCCGACGTGCAGTCCGTATCTAGGTCAAACATTAGGTGAAATAAGAGAAAATTCACAGGTACGCCACCAGACTAATTAAATTATACCTCACGTCACTAGATGACAGAGGAGTTAAGGGAGACATGATCACCACCTACAAAATTCTTAAAAGAATTGACAGGGTGTACAAAGACAAACTATTTAGCACGGATAGAACACGAACAAGGGGACACAGGTGGAAACTTAGTACCCAAATGAGCCACAGGGACATTAGAAATATTTTTTTTTAGTGTCAGAGTGGTTGACAAATGGAATGCATTAGGCAGTGATGTGGTGAAGGCTGACTCCATACACAGTTTATAATGTAGATATGATAGAGCCCAATAGGCTCAGGAACCTGTACACCAGTTGATTGACAGTTGAGAGGCGGGACCAAAGAGCCAGAGCTCAATCCCCGCAAGCACAACTAGGTGAGTACGCTGTAAGCAGTGTACCCCCCCCCCCCACACACATACAAGAAAGAGCCTCCCACCTGCCTGTCAACCTCTCTAATGTTCCATTCAAAGTTAATCAAACTCTAATTGCCTTCAAAAAAAACCTTTGTCACAGGTGGTAGTCTTGGACCCTCTGACCTGACCTCGACCCTCAGGTGTGGGATATATGTCCCCCACAGGTTATCTTGAGGTTATCTTGAGATGATTTCGGGGCTTTTAGTGTCCCCGCGGCCCGGTCCTCGACCAGGCCTCCACCCCCAGGAAGCAGCCCGTGACAGCTGACTAACACCCAGGTACCTATTTTACTGCTAGGTAACAGGGGCATAGGGTGAAAGAAACTCTGCCCATTGTTTCTCGCCGGCGCCTGGGATCGAACCCAGGACCACAGGATCACAAGTCCAGCGTGCTGTCCGCTCGGCCGACCGGCTCCCTTAAGTGAGCATAAATCAATTATAATTGTTCAGAATAATATAAATGTATGATGACTTGTCCTTCGTTTAGGTCTAATTGCCTAGGTCACAACGGGTAGTTATGTCTGGCAGGAATGGTGGAACTACCCTCTCAGATCGTTACTGCTTTGATCTGAGGCGATTGGGCTATTAACATTACCTTGTTATAGTTTTTCTTATTAATTCAAGGTAGAGGAAATCTAAGTTAATACTTTGAAAGTTTATGTCAAATGTATATATATAAATTTTCTATATTTTATATATATATATTTATATATATATTTTAAATTTCTATATATTTTATATATATATTTATATATATATTTTAAATTTCTATATATTTTATATATAGAAAGTTGATATTACTATCAGTAATCATCAAAGATTTAATAATAAGCTTTATGCAGGTCGGCGTTCAATCCCCGACCGTCCCAACAAGTGGTTGGGCACCATTCCTTTCCCTCCGTCCCATCTCAAATCCTTATCCTGACCCCTTCCATAGTGCTATATAGTCGTGATGGCTTGGCCCTTCCTTCTAGAAGACTCGAACCGCAGTCCCCATGCATGTAAGGCCGAACCTGTATCAAGCTTATTTAACAATAAACTTGTACATTAACTCTTTAATGGGGGGAGGGGGGAGGGAGGGAGGTGCGCCATACTTCACCAACTTAGCAATGTTCTGCGCAAGCTAGAACTCTCTGTAGAACAACAATTGCAGAACTTTTACAGCGAGCGTTGAAGTTTGTTCAGTCAACAGGGCAGTTCAACCACCCTAGTTCCCGCTTGTGTTAACTATCCTCAATTCCCAAAGTTGTCTGTCTACGAGCCTGAGGGAGGAAGGGTGTTCCTAGACCGGTTGTAAATAAAAAAAAAAAAACACAAATTCTATGCATCAATCATTAACAGTGTTGACCAGACCACACACTAGAAGGTGAAGGGACGACGACGTTTCGATCCGTCCTGGACCATTCTCAAGTCGATTGTTAACAATCATTAACAATGTTGACCAGACCACACACTAGAAGGTGAAGGGACGACGACGTTTCGATCCGTCCTGGACCATTCTCAAGTCGATTGTTAACAATCATTAAAAATGCCTGACTAATTCATTGATTAAATTGGGTATTATACAGAATAATTTTATATTTACTAGAAGACATATTCGCCAGCATCAGGAGTCATTACCAAGACGCCAGCTTGTCCTCCAAACGTTCCCCAACGTCCAGAAACTGACGTACTAAAGTGCCCCCTTTATCCTAACCAATCCAGAGAACCCAAAACAGAAAACGGGACAATATGTCAATTTCGCGAGTCGCTTCCATTATCTAGCACAACGATTTTGTGGCCTTAGGCAGAGCATACGTTAAAAAAGCAACGTTCTACTAGGAGAACGGGTTAGTCCATCACAACGTGGGCTAACTACGCACGGCGTAGTTAATATATAATGTCCACCAGGTTACTAATGACCATTGGAGTTACCATGTCTCAGGAAATCATCTTAGCAGATAAGAATTTGAGTTCACTAAGATAATTCAGGTTTCACGCATATTTATTAAATCAAATTGATGATTTATAAATCATGAGTTTGTTCCTCTAGCCGTAGGCCTCTGGTCGTAGGCCTCTGGTCGTAGGCCTCTGGTCGTAGGGCTCTGGTCGTAGGGCTCTGGTCGTGGGGCTCTGGTCGTAGGCCTCTGGTCGTAGACCTCTGGTCGTAGGCCTCTGGTCGTAGGCCTCTGGTCGTAGACCTCTGGTCGTAGGCCTCTGGTAGTAGGGCTCTGGTCGTAGACCTCTGGTCGTAGGCCTCTGGTCGTAGACCTCTAGTCGTAGGCCTATCCTTTCCTGTTGTTGATGTGTCGTTATATGTTTCTCAACAGTCAATGACAGCTTTTTAGGATTGAATTCAGAGCAGTTAGTCAGCATATAATTCCTACAATTGGCTATATATACGAAAAAATCTAAATATCTTTAACAAACATTAAAACTCCCCCCAATCCTCCCCGCCCCAATCCTCCTCGCCCCAATCCTCCTCGCACCAATCCTCCCCGCCCCAATCCTCCTCGCACCAATCCTCCTCGCCCCAATCCTCCTCGCACCAATCCTCCCCGCCCCAATCCTCCTCGTCCCAATCCTCCCCGCCCCAATCCTCCTCGTCCCAATCCTCCTCGCCCCAATCCTCCTCGCACCAATCCTCCCCGCCCCAATCCTCCTCGCACCAATCCTCCCCGCCCCAATCCTCCTCGTCCCAATCCTCCCCGCCCCAATCCTCCTCGCCCCAATCCTCCCCGCCCCAATCCTCCCCGCCCCAATCCTCCTCGCCCCAATCCTCCTCGCTCCATTCCTCCCGCCCGAATCCTCCCCGCCCCAATCCTCCTCGCCCGAATCCTCCCCGCCCCAATCCTCCTCGCCCCAATCCTCCCCGCCCCAATCCTCCCCGCCCCAATCCTCCCCGCTCCGTGTGGGAATAGGCACCACAAATACATTAGATACAATATATACATTTTATACAGTACCGCTAAATTGAATAATAATCAGATCAAGTACATTCTCTCACCCTACGTCGGGCCTGGGGCGCTTTCCGAGGTTCTGAGTGGACAGCGCTTCGGATTCGTAGTCCTGAGGTTCCGGGTTCGATCCCCGGTGGAGGTGGAAACAAATGGGCAGAGTTTCTTTCACCCTGATGCCCCTGTTCATCTAGCAGTAAATAGGTACCTGGGAGTTAGACAGCTGCTACGGGTTGCTTCCTGGGGAGGGGGGGGGGGTAACAAAAAGGAGGCCTGGTCGAGGACCGGGCCGCGGGGACGCTAAGCCCCGAAATGTTCTCAAGATAACTTCAAGATAACCTCACAACCAGAGAATAATTGAGATTATGTTCGCATTATCTTATTAACATCGAGAATCTTATTACCTTATTGAATCATTATCTTATTAAGAATCTTGTAAGATTCCTTAATACAAAGATTAACCAAGAAATATATATTGAGTACATGCGCCTATGACCTAATAATAATAATAATAATATTGAGAAAACCTTTTGGAGCTGTCATGAGGATTCGAACCTCTGTACAGGGTCTTCCCACTCACCCCAGACAACTCCGCCACGACATGGATAAAAGGATTGTAACCTGAGGGGTCTATACTGAAGGAAAGGGAACTATCAGGGGGGGAAAGCGCTAAGCCATTACGACTATATAGCACTGGGAAGGGGTCAGGATATAAGGATTTGGGATGGGACGGAGGGAAAGGAATGGTGCCCAACCACTTGTGGTGGACGGTCGGGGATTGAACGCCGACCTGCATGAAGCGAGACCGGTGTCACATCTGTGTGACATCTGTGTCACATCAGTATCACATATGTGACATCTGTGTCACATCTGTATCACATATGTGTCACATCTGTGTCACATCTGTGTCACATCAGTATCACATATGTGTCACATCTGTGTCACATCAGTATCACATATGTGTCACATCTGTGTCACATCTGTATCACATATGTGTCACATCTGTGTCACATCTGTGTCACATCTGTGTCACATCTGTGTCACATCTGTGTCACATCTGTGTCACATCTGTGTCACCTCTGTGCCACATCTGTGTCACATATGTGTCACCTCTGTGTCACATCAGTATCACCACAGTGTCTCACCTGTGTCACAACTGTGTCACATCTGTGTCACATCAGTGTCACATCTGTGTCACATCTGTATCACATATGTGTCACATCTGTGTCACATCAGTGTCACATCTGTGTCACATCTGTGTCACCTCTGTGCCACATCTGTGTCACATCTGTGTCACATCTGTGTCACATCTGTGTCACATCTGTGTCACATCTGTGCCACATCAGTGCCACATCTGTGCCACATCAGTGTCACATCTGTGCCACATCAGTGCCACATCTATGCCACATCTGTGTCACATCTGTGTCACATCTGTGTCACATCTGTGTCACATCTGTGTCACATCTGTGCCACATCTGTGTCACATCTGTGCCACATCTGTGTCACATCTGTGTCACATCTGTGTCACATCTGTGTCACATCTGCATCACATCTGCATCACATCTGTGTCACATCTGCATCACATCTGCATCACATCTGTGTCACATCTGCATCACATCTGTGTCACATCTGTGTCACATCTGTGTCACATCTGTGTCACATCTGTGTCACATCTGTGCCACATCTGTGTCACATCTGTGCCACATCTGTGTCACATCTGTGTCACATCTGTGTCACATCTGCATCACATCTGCATCACATCTGTGTCACATCTGCATCACATCTGCATCACATCAGTGTCACATCTGTGTCACATCTGTGTCACATCTGTGTCACATCTGCATCACATCTGCATCACATCTGTGTCACATCTGCATCACATCTGCATCACATCTGTGTCACATCTGTGTCACATCTGTGTCACATCTGTGTCACATCTGCATCACATCTGCATCACATCTGTGTCACATCTGCATCACATCTGCATCACATCTGTGTCACATCTGTGTCACATCTGTGTCACATCTGTGTCACATCTGTGTCACATCTGTGTCACATCTGTGTCCGGAGCGTCCAACTTCGCTTTGTTTTCTTTTTTTTTCACTCCAAAACTTTCAGAACATTTTTGAAACTGTCAGTGGAACAGGAGACGTTGATTTCCCCGGGAAGGGAGAGGGAGAGGGAGCTGATAACGGGATTGGTTGTCTGGGTGGCTGACGTCACCAGGGGTGACAGCTGACGTCACGGGAGATAACAGTGACGTCACGAGGGGTGACAGTGACGTCACGGGTGATAGTGACGTCATGGGTGGTGGCAGCGATGTCGGATGTGCATTTTTTTTTTTTACCCAAGATATTCTCTATCACAGATGAGTCAAATTCATTGTTTACATTGCTATAGACACATACACGGGGGGGGGGGTGCGTGGTGGCTGAGTGGACAGCGTTCGGGATTCGTAATCGTTGGGTCTGGGGGATCGATACATAGTTGCTATATCCATATAGCAACGCGGAAATAAACGCTGCTATAAGAAGACACTTGGACCGTTGGTATAATCCTGAACCTAGAACAGAAACCACAATACCTCCATTAAAATTATATTACAAATCAACTATGCACTAGGGAGCCGGTCGGCCGAGCGGACAGCACGCGGGACTTGTGATCCTGTGGTCCCGGGTTCGATCACAGGCGCCGGCGAGAAACAATAGGCAGAGTTTCTTTCACCCTATGCCCCTGTTACCTAGCAGTACAATAGGTACCTGGGTGTTAGTCAGCTGTCACGGGCTGCTTCCTGGGGGTGGAGGCCAGGTCGAGGACCGGCCCGCGGGGACACTAAAGCCCCGAAATCATCTCAAGATAACCTCAAGATAACACAGTGAACATAAAAAAATGGGAATGAATAAAGAAAGAAATAATCCATAAAGGAGTAAAAAGCATTACTCCTAACCAAAACATAGACCTGATCATATTCTATAAGAACCAAGAAGACTTCCGAACTCCTTATCAAAAACAGGCCGAAGCCTAGGGAGAACCCTCTACAGCAGTCAAGCGTTGTATACATGTACACTTGCCCCCTGTATACATGTACACTTGCCCCCTGTATACATGTACACTTACCCCCTGTATACATGTACACTTGCCCCCTGTATACATGTACACTTGCCCCCTGTATACATGTACACTTGCCCCCTGTATACATGTACACTTTCCCCCTGTATACATGTACACTTGCCCCCTGTATACATGTACACTTGCCCCCTGTATACATGTACACTTGCCCCCTGTATACATGTACACTTGCCCCCTGTATACATGTACACTTGCCCCCCACGAAGGATGTAACCTTTGATCTAAGTACATAGGTATGACGTCGACCAAGCTGACGAGGCGTTTGACATGCCATCTTCAATCTGGTGCCCCTAGGAATCCCATGAGACAAGCCCATGACATTACTCTAACAAGAGAAATGTTGAACAAAAATACCTGTATAATAGTCAAAACCCAAGATGTAAGAAGATAAAAGGCAGCAATCCATATATATATATATATATATATGCGAACAAGCCTGAATGGTCCCCAGGACAATATGCAACTGAAAACTCACACCCCAGAAGTGACTCGAACCCATACTCCCAGGAGCAACGCAACTGGTATGTACAAGACGCCTTAATCCACTTGACCATCACGACCGGACAAAATGAGGTGATAGCCGAGGCTATTTGAACCACCCCACCGCCGGCACTCGGATAGTAATCTTGGGCATAGCATTTTACCAAATCACCTCATTCTTTGGGGCACACGAGTTTTGGGGCATTCTTTGGGGCACACGGTATGCAACTGAGTTTTCAGTTGCATATTGTCCTGGGGACCATTCAGGCTTGTTCGCATTTGTGTTCCTCACGTGTGCCCCAAAGAATGAGGTGATTTGGTAAAATGCTATGCCCAAGATTACTATCCGAGTGCCGGCGGTGGGGTGGTTCAAATATCCTCGGCTATCACCTCATTTTGTCCGGTCGTGATGGTCAAGTGGATTAAGGCGTCTTGTACATACCAGTTGCGTTGCTCCTGGGAGTATGGGTTCGAGTCACTTCTGGGGTGTGAGTTTTCAGTTGCATATTGTCCTGGGGACCATTCAGGCTTGTTCGCATTTGTGTTCCTCACGTGTGCCCCAAAGAATGAGGTGATTTGGTAAAATGCTATGCCCAAGATTACTATCCGAGTGCCGGCGGTGGGGTGGTTCAAATAGTCTCGGCTATCACCTCATTTTGTCCGGTCGTGATGGTCAAGTGGATTAAGGCGTCTTGTACATACCAGTTGCGTTGCTCCTGGGAGTATGGGTTCGAGTCACTTCTGGGGTGTGAGTTTTCAGATATATATATATATATATATATATATATATATATATATATATATATATATATATATATATATATATAATTAGTGTGTATGCCTGTGTGCATGTACTCACCTTGTTATGCTTGCGGGGGTTGAGCTTTGGCTCTTTGGTCCCGCCTCTCAACTGTCAATCAACTGGTGTACAGGTTCCTGAGCCTATTGGGCTCTATCATATCTACATTATAAACTGTGTATGGAGTCAGCCTCCACCACATCACTGCCTAGTGCATTCCATTTGTCTACTACTCTGACACTGAAAAAGTTCCTTCTAACGTCTCTGTGGCTCATGTGGGTACTCAGTTTCCACCTGTGTCTCCTTGTTCGCGTACCCCCAATGTTGAATAGTCTTTATCAACCCCTGTCAATTCCCCTGAGAATTGTGTATGTGGTGATCATGTCTCCCCAAGCTCTTTTGTCTTCCAGCTCCCCTCTTCTGAGCTGCGGTTAATGTACTTTTTTCCTCGATTTATTTGAGGAAAGACTACATGAAGACTGCTTTATTCCCTGTGTGACATATCTTGACTTTCTTCCCTCCGTGACCTATCCCACTTTCTTCCCGGGCATAAAGTCTTATCACACCAGGCAGCGTCTCAAGTGAGGATGCCGGTGGGCACTTTTTGCCCCAGAACTTCACAAGACACAAGTATTTCTTGCCCCAAACTTCTGCACAAACTTGAGTTTGGAGAATTAATAATTCCTGGTTCCTTTTCTATCATAAATACCTTGAAGTCCAGCTGGGAAAGGGGGGGAGCTTTATAGCTTTATTAACTAAATAACAGATTTAAATTCCCTCTGAGCTTTATTTGACCCTCAAGTGAGCTTAATTTCATGAGTATGTAATGGGGGAATGTTAAAAATTCACTCTATTTAATAAAGCCGTCGTGTGAGTGTGGAGATTGTGAGGTGAGTATGAGTCGTGAGTACCGCATCGTGAGGGGGTCGTATTGTGTCATTTGTTATGTGTGTGTGTCAGGTGTGGTGCCATGCAGGTGTCCTGGGTGCCAGGTGTGTGTGTGGGGGGGGGGGGGGGCAGCGTGGTCCAGCAAGATGCCTCTCTCTCTCTCTCACGCTTCCAGGATGCTGGGATGCTGAGGAGAATAGTGACTTATCAAGATGAAGGAGATGCTGGTCCCCTTACACCGCCCGGAGACCACTTCTCTCCCGTCACGAAGTAGTGACTTTGAACGCTGAGTGAACGCTGAGTGAACGCTGAGTGAACGCTGAGTGAACGCTGAGTGAGCGCTGAGTGAACGCGGCGTGAACGCTTCGTGAACGCGGCGTGAACGCTGAGTGAACGCTGAGTGAACGCTGAGTGAACGCTGAGTGAACGCTGAGTGAACGCTGAGTGAACGCGGCGTGAACGCTGAGTGAACGCTTCGTGAACGCTTCGTGAACGCTGAGTGAACGCTGAGTGAACGCTGAAGTTGACAATGCGCTGCGCTCTCCGCAGTTGCCGACTCAACAAACTCAAAAAGCTGCGCGAAAACTGTTGGTCTTGGCTTACTGCGCATGACTATATTTTACGCTATCATGTGTCATCACTGACCCGTTGTGCATGATCCACCATAGTCTGCTGACCCGAAGTTGGATTCTTGGAACTTCCAAACGAATTTCATAGCCTCCAAGTGCATTACAGATCCACCAACTGTATTTCAGAGCCTCCAAGTGCATTACAGATCCACCAACTATATTTCAGAGCCTCCAAGTGCATTACAGATCCACCAACTGTATTTCAGAGCCTCCAAGTGCATTACAGATCCACCAGCTGTATTTCAGAGCCTCCAAGTGCATTACAGATCCACCAACTGTATTTCATAGCCTCCAAGTGCATTACAGATCCACCAACTGTATTTCATAGCCTCCAAGTGCATTACAGATCCACCAACTGTATTTCATAGCCTCCAAGTGCATTACAGATCCACCAGCTGTATTTCATAGCCTCCAAGTGCATTACAGATCCACCAACTGTATTTCGTAGCCTCCAAGTGCATTACAGATCCACCAGCTGTATTTCAGAGCCTCCAAGTGCATTACAGATCCACCAACTGTATTTCATAGCCTCCAAGTGCATTACAGATCCACCAGCTGTATTTCATAGCCTCCAAGTGGGTTACAGATCCACCAACTGTATTTCGTAGCCTCCAAGTGCATTACAGATCCACCAACTGTATTTCAGAACCTCCAAGTGCATTATAGATCCACCAACTGTATTTCAGAGCCTGAAAGGGCATTTCAGATCCTGAGATTGTATTTCCGTGCCTCCAAATGCATTTCAGATCCACCAACTGTATTTCAGAATCCTCCAATTGCATTTCAGATCCTCAAATTCTATTTCAGAGGCTCCAACTGCATTTCAGAGACTCCAGTTGTATCATAAAGGCTTCATTTGCATTTCAAAGCGGGTAACAGCGAGTATACCTGGCACACTCGCTGGCTGGTTTAAGCCTGGGTTTACACCCCAGGACGGCTGCATGCTGCATGCCACCACAGCCTCGTTGTTCCGGACTGCTGGTCAGCATCCTGCCGTGCACGTCTGAAGGAAGCTGTTCAAGTCTGACATATTCAGTGAACGTCGTGTCCCGCTCCTGGTGTGTGTAAATCCTCGATATTGACTACACCAAACAAAAAAAACAAATTAACAAGGAGGATGGACGTCAAGGCCTTTTATGCTATCGTGCGTCTGATATCACATAACTTACATTATGCTATCGTACATCTGATATCACATAACTTACATTATGCTATCGTACATCTGATATCACATAACTTACATTATGCTATCGTGCGTCTGATATCACATAACTTACATTATGCTATCGTGCGTCTGATATCACATAACTTACATTATGTTATCGTGCATCTGATATCACATAACTTACATTATGCTATCGTGCGTCTGATATCACACAACTTACATTATGCTATCGTGCATCTGATATCACATAACTTACATTATGCTATCGTGCGTCTGATATCACACAACTTACATTATGCTATCGTGCGTCTGATATCACATAACTTACATTATGCTATCGTGCATCTGATATCACATAACTTACATTATGCTATCGTGCATCTGATATCACATAACTTACATTATGCTATCGTGCGTCTGATATCACATAACTTACATTATGCTATCGTGCATCTGATATCACATAACTTACATTATGCTATCGTGCATCTGATATCACATAACTTACATTATGCTATCGTGCGTCTGATATCACATAACTTACATTATGTTATCGTGCATCTGATATCACATAACTTACATTATGCTATCGTGCGTCTGATATCACACAACTTACATTATGCTATCGTGCGTCTGATATCACATAACTTACATTATGCTATCGTGCATCTGATATCACATAACTTACATTATGCTATCGTGCGTCTGATATCACATAACTTACATTATGCTATCGTGCATCTGATATCACATAACTTACATTATGCTATCGTGCATCTGATATCACATAACTTACATTATGCTATCGTGCGTCTGATATCACATAACTTACATTATGCTATCGTGCGTCTGATATCACATAACTTACATTATGCTATCGTGCATCTGATATCACATAACTTACATTATGCTATCGTGCATCTGATATCACATAACTTACATTATGCTATCGTGCATCTGATATCACATAACTTACATTATACTATCGTGCGTCTGATATCACATAACTTACATTATGCTATCGTGCATCTGATATCACATAACTTACATTATGCTATCGTGCGTCTGATATCACATAACTTACATTATGCTATCATGCATCTGATATCACATAACTTACATTATGCTATCGTGCATCTGATATCACATAACTTACATTATGCTATCGTGCGTCTGATATCACATAACTTACATTATGTTATCGTGCATCTGATATCACATAACTTACATTATGCTATCGTGCGTCTGATATCACACAACTTACATTATGCTATCGTGCGTCTGATATCACATAACTTACATTATGCTATCGTGCGTCTGATATCACATAACTTACATTATGCTATCGTGCATCTGATATCACATAACTTACATTATGCTATCGTGCGTCTGATATCACATAACTTACATTATGCTATCGTACATCTGATATCACATAACTTACATTATGCTATCGTGCATCTGATATCACATAACTTACATTATGCTATCGTGCATCTGATATCACATAACTTACATTATGCTATCGTGCGTCTGATATCACATAACTTACATTATGTTATCGTGCATCTGATATCACATAACTTACATTATGCTATCGTGCGTCTGATATCACACAACTTACATTATGCTATCGTGCGTCTGATATCACATAACTTACATTATGCTATCGTGCATCTGATATCACATAACTTACATTATGCTATCGTGCGTCTGATATCACATAACTTACATTATGCTATCGTGCATCTGATATCACATAACTTACATTATGCTATCGTGCATCTGATTTCACATAACTTACATTATGCTATCGTGCGTCTGATATCACATAACTTACATTATGCTATCGTGCGTCTGATATCACACAACTTACAGTGAGAAAATATAAAGGCTCAATTTATATAATGTTATGGGTATCTTGAGGTTATCTTGAGATGATTTCGGGGCTTTAGTGTCCCCGCGGCCCGGTCCTCGACCAGGCCTCCACCCCCAGGAAGCAGCCCGTGACAGCTGACTAACACCCAGGTACCTATTTTACTGCTAGGTAACAGGGGCATAGGGGTGAAAGAAACTCTGCCCATTGATTCTCGCCGGCGCCCGGGATCGAACCCGGGACCACAGGATCACAAGTCCAGTGTGCTGTCCGCTCGGCCGACCGGCTCCCTAGTTGGTATCGCAATTTTACCAACTACCAACTACCCTAATTGCGATACTTAATTGCGATACCTAACTACCTAATAATTGCGATACCAACTATCCTAATTGGGTAGTTGGTATCGCAATTTTTACCCCTATCTGTAACTGATATAGCAATTTTTACTGCCATCGGTAACTGATATCGCAATTTTTACTGCCATCGGTAACTGATATCGCAATTTTTACTGCGGTCGGTAACTGATATCGCAATTTTTACTGCGGTCGGTAACTGATATCGCAATTTTTACTGCTATCGGTAACTGATATCGCAATTTTTACTGACATCGGTAACTGATATAGCAATTTTTACTGCCATCGGTAACTGATATCGCAGTTAATACAATTGCAGACGGTCAGTCACAATAAGGGGGCTGCAGAGCTGACGCCCAACCCCCACACTGAGAATGAAGAGTCCCAACCTAGGATAGTTAGGTAAGGTTAGGTCAGGTTAGGGTAGGTAAGGTTAGGTTAGGTTAGGTCAGGTTAGGTTAGGTTAGGTTAGGTTAGGTTAGGTTAGGTTAGGTTAGGTAAGGTTAGGTCAGGTTAGGGTAGGTAAGGTTAGGTTAGCGACATAAATACAAAACCTTTTCCATTTTGTCCAGTTTCAATAGTGCAAAAATCTACTTTCTAAGTGTCCATTACGTCAATCTATGTACGATAGCCCACATAGTTACAATAAGTACTATCTAAACAAGAGGATGGGCTGGTGAGTGAGTGTGTGTGTGTGTGTGTGTGTGTGTGTGTGTGTGTGTGTGTGTGTGTTTCAATATTCCTGAAGTTTGTTCCTATGAGGCTGATAGCTCTCTTCGAACTCCTCCGAAGCTTATGGGCAGGATCCGAGGATGCAGCGGGCATTCCCCCTCTGGATCGCCACCCTGAGGCGCTGAAAATGGAACTTCACTGCTCTTGGGTCTCTCGTTATTTCGATAAGTCTGGAACCCAGATCAATAAGAATTCTCCTTGTACTTAATCCCCTCTCGGAAGAAGGGATTCTTATCCTATAAGAACAACGTTGAACCAGTGATCTGTTTGCCTGTAGTGGTTTGCTCTTTCACTCTTTCTCTGTATTCACCTAGTTGTATTCACCTAGTTGTGCTTGCGGGGGTTGAGCTCTGCTCTTTCGGATCGCCTCTCAACTGTCAATCAACTATTACTAACTACTATTTTTCACACACACACACACACACACACACACACACACACACACACACACACACACACACACACACACACACACACATAGGGGGCCTGGTAGCCTGGTGGATAGCGCGCAGGACTCGTAATTCTGTGGCGCGGGTTCGATTCCCGTACCAGGCAGGAACAAATGGGCAAAGTTTCTTTCACCCTGAATGCCCCTGATACCTAGCAGTAAATAGGTACCTGGGAGTTAGTCAGCTGTCACGGGCTGCTTCCTGGTGTGTGTGTGTGTGGTGTGGAGAAAAAGAAAAAATGTAGTTAGTAAACAGTTGATTGACAGTTGAGAGGCGATCCGAAAGAGCAGAGCTCAACCCCCGCAAGCACAACTAGGTGAATACACACACACACACACAGGAAGCAATCCGTTGAAGCTGTCTAACTCCCAGATACCTATTTACTGCTAGGTGAACTGATACATCAGGGTGAAAGAAACTCTGTCCATTTGTTTTCCACTGGTGCCGGGGATCGAACCCCGGTCCCTAGGTCCACGAGTCTAGAACCCTGTCCACTCAGCCACCAGTCCTCGACAGCTCTGTCTGCGGCGTCTCACTGTCTCTCCCTCTGTCTCTGAGTCTCTGTCTCTCTTTTATTTTAACAAAGACAAGGGTTCATTAAGGCTGTCAGTTGACGTACCTGGTGAAACTGCAAGCAAGAGCTGTTATCCTACTTTGCCTGAATTGAAATCTGCTCCTAAAGATCAATTTATTTCACGAGTTTATTATATGTTTCATTAGGAATAAACTTCATTTAATGCTAAGTAACAGTCATATAGGGAACAGGATGAGCGTGTAGCCAGCTGTATGCCAGAGCCTTCATGTGGTCAGGTGATCTGATCTCCCGTGTAGCAACCTAGAAATGAATGATCCTCTGTCTTCTGAATGACTTCTGTGTGTCTGACTTCTCTCTCTCTCTCTCTCTCTCTCTCTCTCTCTCTCTCTCTCTCTCTCTCTCTCTCTCTCTCTCTCTCTCTCTCTCTCTCTCTCTCTCTCTCTCTCTCTCTCTCTCTCGCACAGACGAGAGCATGCGCGCGTGTGTGCACGCGTGCAAGCCTCCCCGATAGCCGCCTGTGTCAGGAGCCTTTGTTTACTTAGTCAAATGTGGATGCCCAATTCCGTAGACTTTGCGAGAGTCTGATCCAATTTCTGGCTAACGCCCCGCGCCCTATAACATGAAATGGTGCGGAGAAACTTCACTGAGGTAGCTAGAGTACCTTCTCTTGTCCTCCTGGGTAACTGCCTGATCACCCTGACTGTTGGTGCTTGCAGTCTACTGCAGTTTCAGACACCTTCAGTCCCAGTCTTCTGTACCTTCATATACCTTCAGTCACCTTCCTGGAATTGGAGAGAAAGTTACTAAAATGTCCATGTAACCCACCAAAACTTATCTCCAGACACATTTATCAATAGAATATCATCTATTGCATACGGAAAGTCGGCTAATAGAAGAACAACCTTTAGAACAGTGAACAAAGAATCATGAACATCGTTTATACCTTCTTGAGGTTATCTTGAGATGATTTCGGGGCTTTAGTGTCCCCGCGGCCCGGTCCTCGACCAGGCCTACACCTCCAGGAAGCAGCTCGTGACAGCTGACTAACACCCAGGTACCTATTTTACTGATAGGTAACAGGGGCATAGGGTGAAAGAAACTCTGCCCATTGTTTCTCGCCGGCACCCGGGATCGAACCCGGGACCATAGGATCACAAGTCCAGCGTGATGTCCGCTCGGCCGACCGGCTCCCATTCTGGAATTTGCTGCCCCAGAGAATTTAGGGGAATGAGACTAGACAAGTCCAAGAGTTGAGAGTTATGACACCAGACAAGTCCAAGAGTTGAGAGGTATGACACCAGACAAGTCCAAGAGTTGAGAGGTATGACACCAGACAAGTCCAAGAGTTGAGAGGTATGACACCAGACAAGTCCAAGAGTTAGTTATGACACCAGACAAGTCCAAGAGCTGGTCAGACCCTAATACACTCCCCTGGCACATACAGCAGACTAATACACTCACCTGTCACATACAGCAGACTAATACACTCCCCTGGCACATACAGCAGACTAATACACTCCCCTGTCACATACAGCAGACTAATACACTCCCCTGTCACATACAGCAGACTAATACACTCCCCTGTCACATACAGCAGACTAATACACTCCCCTGTCACATACAGCAGACTAATACACTCCCCTGGCACATACAGCAGACTAATACACTCCCCTGGCACATACAGCAGACTAATACACTCCCCTGTCACATACAGCAGACTAATACACTCCCCTGTCACATACAGCAGACTAATACACTCCCCTGTCACATACAGCAGACTAATACACTCCCCTGTCACATACAGCAGACTAATACACTCCCCTATCACATACAGCAGACTAATACACTCCCCTGTCACATACAGCAGACTAATACACTCCCCTGTCACATACAGCAGACTAATACACTCCCCTATCACATACAGCAGACTAATACACTCCCCTGTCACATACAGCAGACTAATAATACACTCCCCTGTCACATACAGCAGACTAATACACTCCCCTGTCACATACAGCAGACTAATACACTCCCCTATCACATACAGCAGACTAATACACTCCCCTGTCACATACAGCAGACTAATACACTCCCCACATGTCACATACAGCAGACTAATACACTCCCCTATCAGCACATACAGCAGACTAATACACTCCCCTGTCACATACAGCAGACTAATACACTCCCCTATCACATACAGCAGACTAATACACTCCCCTGTCACATACAGCAGACTAATACACTCCCCTGTCACATACAGCAGACTAATACACTCCCCTATCACATACAGCAGACCCTAATACACTCCCCTGTCACATACAGCAGACTAATACACTCCCCTATCACATACAGCAGACTAATACACTCCCCTATCACATACAGCAGACTAATACACTCCCCTGTCACATACAGCAGACTAATACACTCCCCTATCACATACAGCAGACTAATACACTCCCCTATCACATACAGCAGACTAATACACTCCCCTATCACATACAGCAGACCCTAATACACTCCCCTGTCACATACAGCAGACTAATACACTCCCCTGTCACATACAGCAGCAGAGACAATGTTCACTATGGCCTAAGATTCAGAGATTGACCGCGACTCTCTCATCCATCTCTTCCACGCGATTGAAACCTGATCGTTCAATTCTCTGGGTGTCAACCACTTGGGGTGGACGGTAGAGTGACGGTCTTGCTTCATGCAGGTCGGCGTTCAATCCCCTACCGTCCATACAAGTGGTTGGGCACCATTCCTTTCCCTCCGTCCCATCCCAAATCCTTATATCCTGACCCCTTCCCAGTGCTATATAGTCGTAACGGTTTGCCGCTTTATCCTGACTGTTCCCTCTGGAAGTGGTGTATGAAAGAAGGGAACTATCAGGGGAAAGCGCCATGTCGTGTATGAAACGACCGTTGTTTCAATATGCGAAATACACGCTAACGAGGCTCTGTATTACAGTATATTAATAACGTTTAAACGCAACGCGTTCAGAACAAGGTGTGCACACGTGGACACGACTATTGATATAGTAATTGAAGACGTGAAGTCATCTTCCTAATGCAACATTGCAAAATATTAAAATTAACTCTCAATTAGTCAATTCTATTAATCCAAATCTTCTAATTAATATCAAGTGAATGATATCAAATTACGTATAATTTTTAAACTATTTTTTAATACATATTTAGGGAGGAACACAGGGAGCCGGTCGGCCGAGCGGACAGCACGCTGGACTTGTGATCCTGTGGTCCCGGGTTCGATCCCAGGCGCCGGCGAGAAACAATGGGCAGAGTTTCTTTCACCCTATGCCCCTGTTACCTAGCAGTAAAATAGGTATCTGGGAGTTAGTCAGCTGTCACGGGCTGCTTCCTGGGGGGTGGAGCCTTGGTCGAGGACCGGGCCGCGGGGACACTAAAGCCCCGAAATCATCTCAAGATAACCTTAAGATACATGTATTAGAATTAGATAAAAGGCTCATAATATTTTGTACCCCCGCGCCATATGAGGTACCATACACAGTCTCCACACACACACACACACACACACACACACACACACACACACACACACACACACACACACACACACACACACACACACACACACACAGAACGTAGAAGATATCGAGAATTTAGAGCATGAAATACCTCTAGGGGCCAGTGACCATTGTGTCCTAGTCTTTGACTACATGATGGAATTCAAACTTATGACCATGGGACAAGAGATCTGGGAAAGGAGAGCTGACTACAGGAAAGGGGACTATATGAGGATGAGGGACTATCTGGGTGAAGTGCAGTGGGAGGAAGAAATTAGAGGAAAAACAGTCCAAGATATGATGGACCTAGTCATACAGAAATGCCAGGAGGCCGAAGAGAGATTTATACCAACGGTAAAGGGAAAAAATAAGAAGGAATATAATAACCCATGGTTTAATAGACAGTGTCAGGAAGCAAAAATGGCCAGCAGACGGGAGTGGAGGAAGTACAGAAGACAAAGAACAGAGGACAACAGAAGCAGATACAACAGAGCTAGGAACGATTACATTAACATAAGACGAACATCGGAAAGGGACTATGAGAACGATATTGCAATCAAAGCGAAAAAACAACCTAAGTTACTACACAGTCATATAAGAAGAAAATGTCGGTGAACGACCAAGTGACAAGACTAAGGAAGACAGAGGGGGCATATACTGAAATTGACAAGGAAATCTGCGAGGCACTGAATGCCAGTTTCCATGGAGTGTTCACTACCGAGCCTGAGCAGCTCCCATTGTTGGAAGGGGTTACCCTAGATGAAAGACTATCAGATATAGAGGTGACAGCAGAGGAGGTAATGAAACAGTTGACAACTCTAGATGCAACTAAAGCAGTTGGACCAGACAAAGTATCACCGTGGATACTAAAAGAAGCAGCGCAGGCTCTCAGCGTGCCTCTGGCAATGATCTTTAATGAGTCACTTATGTCAGGAGAATTGCCCAGTTGCTGGAAGAAGGCAAATGTCGTGCCGATCTTCAAGAAAGGCGATACGGAGGAGGCACTTAACTATAGACCTGTATCACTGACAAGCATCCCCTGTAAAATACTGGAAAGAATAATTAGGCTACGACTGGTTGCACACCTGGAGAACATTAGGTTTGTGAACAAACATCAACATGGGTTCTGGACAGGGAAATCGTGCCTAACAAACCTTCTGGAATTCTATGATAAAATAACGAGGATAAGACAGGACAAAGATGGTTGGGCAGACTGCATATTTCTGGACTGCCATAAAGCCTTTGATATGTACCGCACATGAGACTGCTGTTCAAGCTCGAGAGGCAGGCGGAGGTGGGGGGAAAGGTCCTAGCATGGATAAGAAACTACCTAACAGGAAAGAGCCAAAGAGTTACGGTAAGGGGCGAGAAGTCGGACTGGCGAACAGTAACAAGTGGAGTACCAGAAGGATCGGTGCTGGGACCAATTCTATTTCTTGTATATGTTAACGACATGTTTACAGGCGTAGAGTCCTACATGTCGATGTTTGCGGATGACGCAAAGTTGATGAGAAGAGTTGTGACAGATGAGGATTGCAGGATCCTCCAAGAGGACCTGAACAGGTTGCAGAGATGGTCAGAGAAATGGCTACTGGAATGCAACACGAGCAAATGTAAAGTTATGGAAATGGGACTAGGAGATAGGAGACCAAAGGGACAGTACACAATGAAGGGGAACAGCCTACCTGTAACGACGCGTGAAAGAGACCTGGGGGTGGACGTAACACCTAATCTATCTCCTGAGGCACATATTAATAGGATAACGACAGCAGCGTACTCTACACTGGCAAAAGTTAGAACATCATTCAGAAACCTAAGTAAGGAGGCATTTAGGGCGCTTTACACTGCCTACGTAAGGCCAGTCTTAGAGTATGCCGCCTCATCATGGAGTCCCCATCTGAAGAAGCATATAATGAAACTGGAAAAGGTTCAGAGGTTTGCAACGAGACTCGTCCCAGAGCTACGAGGGATGGGGTATGAAGAGCGCCTGAGGGAACTGTGCCTTACGACACTAGAAAGAAGAAGAGAGAGGGGGACATGATAGGAACGTATAAGATACTCAGAGGAATTGACAGAGTGGACATAGACGAAATGTTCACACGGAATAGTAACAGAACAAGAGGACATGGATGGAAGCTTGAAACTCAGATGAGTCACAGAGATGTTAGGAAGTTTTCTTTTAGCGTGAGAGTAGTGGGAAAATGGAATGCACTTCAGGAACAGGTTGTGGAAGCAAATACTATTCATAATTTTAAAACCAGGTATGATAGGGAAATGGGACAGGAGTCATTGCTGTAAACAACCGATGCTCGAAAGGCGGGATCCAAGAGTCAATGCTCGATCCTGCAAGCACATATAGGTGAGTACATATATAGGTGAGTACACACACACACACACACACACACACACACACACACACATGACAAAGAGTGCTGGGAAGACGGGACACCACGAGCGTAGCTCTCATCCTGTAACTACACTTAGGTAATTACACACACACAAACACACACACACACACACACACACACACACACACACACACACACACACACACACACACACACACACACACACACACACACACACACACACACACATACACACACACACACACCTGTACCGTTGTTCCAGTGACGCCAGCCAGCCAGGTGTCTGATGAACAACGAGAGCTTTAGCAAGCTCGCTAATTGCTTCTTTACCCCTGTGTAATTAAATATTTAGGGCACCGTTCGTAAGCCAAATACGGGCTGAATCCGAGACTGGAAGGCGAAATTGGTAGGAACAGAGGGTAGGGGAGAAGTGAGGTATTACGACAGGCAGAGGGAGAGGGAGAGAGAGAGAGAGAGGGAGAGGAGAGAGGAGAGATGGAGAGGAGAGAGGGAGGGGAGCCACAAACCCAGAACCAATTTTAATTTCATAGAATTTTTTTTCAACGTTGGTTTTTGGTCCTATTTCTCGGTGTTGTATGAGGGAGATTGGTGGTGGGGGGGGTGGGGGGGGGGTTGATAGGGGGGTGGAGATGAGGGTGGAGAAGGGGGGAGGGATGTAGGGATGGTTGGGAGAGGGGGGGAGGGGGGTAGTGAGGTGATTCTGTCGTTTGCTGCAGCCAAAGTTAGAAATGGGGATATATTTGTGTTTTTAGATTGCCAACAAAGTTAGGTTTTAAAGTGTGTGTGTGTGTGTGTGTGTGTGTGTGTGGTGTGTGTGTGTGTGTGTGTGTGTGTGTGTGTGTGTGTGTGTGTGTGTGTCTCACCTTATCACACAACTGCAGTAGATTGGCCAGGCATGATTTTCCCTTCCCTAAAGCCATATTGTCGTCTGCTTCCACACCCAATTATCTTCAAGTGTGTAACTATTCTAACCCTTACTAATCTTCCGGGTGCTTTGCCAGGGATGCCTGTCAGGGGACACTGATCTGTAGTTAAGTGGTTCACTCTCTCTCTATCTCCTTTATCGTAGCTCGGTACCATGTTTGTTTTCTTCCAGCGGTTGGGCAATTCCTCCCTTATAAGTGACCAGTTAAATATCAGTGCTAGAGGTATGCTGAGGACCTGTGTTCCTTCTTCAAACACCCATGGTGATACTTAATATATAGCTTTATATATTTATATATAGCCTTTACATAGCATTTTTTCGTAACCTAGTTTCTTGATCATTCAATGTTATTTTCCTCCTTATACAGCTATGTAAGAATTTTTTGTTTCTTTGTTATGGCATAATATAGATTTCATAGTTTCTTTCTGCCAATCTTATGTTCATGTAGTTATTCCTGGCCCTGTTGCATCTATTCCTGGTTTTCTCTGTCCTTTGTCTTCGGTATTTCCTCCACTCTCTCCTGCTTCTTCCTTTCGCTTCCTGGCACTGTCTTCTGAGCCACGGGTTGCTGTATGTTCTCCCGCTATTTACATCATAATGTTGGTATATATGAATCTTTCTTCTGCCTCTTTGCACCTCAGGTTGAATAGGTTATCTTGAGGTTACCTTGAGGTTATCTTGAGATGATTTCGGGGCTTTAGTGTCCCCGCGGCCCGGTCCTCGACCAGGCCTCCATCCCCAGGAAGCAGCCCGTGACAGCTGACTAACACCCAGGTACCTATTTTACTGCTAGGTAACAGGGGCATAGGATGAAAGAAACTCTGCCCATTGTTTCTCACCGGCGCCTGGGATCGAACCCAGGACCACAGGATCACAAGTCCAGCGTGCTGTCCGCTCGGCCGACCGGCTCCAACCATTTCCTGGACCATCTTCCCTGTAAGTTCCTCCTCCCATGGCACACTTCCCAGACACTCTCTTATCTTCATGTAGTCACCTTTTATATAATCTACTACTCTCCCTTCCCTGACTCCTTGTATTATGAGGCACTGTTTTAAGTTAGGTCATATAGTTCAATTCCAGAACACAAGGGTCAGTGGCTACTAGAGGAATTGTAGGTTCCAAGTTCTTCGTAAGTTCTTCATTCTGGGAGAAGATCAGGGGCCAGATTCACGAAGGAGTTACGCAAGTGCTTACGAACCTGGGGCCAGATTCACGAAGCAGTTACGCAAGTACTTACGAACCTGGGGCCAGATTCACGAAGCAGTTACGCAAGTACTTACGAACCTGGGGCCAGATTCACGAAGCAGTTACGCAAGTACTTACGAACCTGGGGCCAGATTCACGAAGCAGTTACGCAAGCACTTACGAACCTGGGGCCCGATTCACGAAGCAGTTACGCAAGTACTTACGAACCTGGGGCCAGATTCACGAAGCAGTTACGCAAGTACTTACGAACCTGGGGCCAGATTCACGAAGCAGTTACGCAAGTACTTACGAACCTGGGGCCAGATTCACGAAGCAGTTACGCAAGTACTTACGAACCTGGGGCCAGATTCACGAAGCAGTTACGCAAGCACTTACGAACGTGTACATCTTTCCTCAATCTTATTGCTATAAACAGCCTCCTGGTGCTTCGGAGCTAACTGTTTAATAATTGTAAACAAAGCCGCCAAACATTGAGGAAAGATGGACAGGTTCGTGAGTGCTTGCGTAACTGCTTCGTGAGTCTAGCTCCTGGTCCAGTAAGCTCGTTGTATCTCCTCCCCTTTCTCCTGTGTTCTCCTTTACATGTTGTGTTAAGAAGTTTCTTTCTTCAACTTCCACTAGTTTCACTCTCCACGTTTGCTCCCCACTGTGGGGATTTCTAGATTATCAGTCGATCTTTCCATAATTTAGGTTCCCGATGGAAGGTTTAGCTCTTATTCTGTGTGTCGCTGTTGCTGCAGTTCATCTCTGCGTGCCTTGTAGTTCTCATCATGTTCTTGTCTAGATCTTCTGTTATTTCCTGAGGAGTTGTAAATTATCATGGCCAATATCCTTTTCCTATCTGCTGTCTGGCTTCCAGCGATAAAGGCTGTGTATGTGTGTGTGTATATGTGTTCTGATTCTCTTATCAGAGCTTCCTTGTCATTGACTTCGTTCTTTAATTATTATTTGCCCCCCCCTCCCCCTGGAAATATTGCATCAGAGATCATATAACTTACTTTCATTTCAACTATTAAAAAAAATCAGGTTCATTTTCACTAACCCTTTCTCTTAATTCCTCTGCTTTGTTGGTAACTCCCTCAGCGTTTGTGTAACATATATTAGGAATTCTTCTTGCACATACTGTTTCCAAAAAGTTGCAGGGCATCCGTGTCTATTTGTGGCTTTTAGAGAAGGTTGTGAGAGTACAGTACTATGATGATTGGTCGTAAAGGAATAGGAGTTTATGAACCAGGGATACGCTGAGTGGCAGAAAGGTGCTGAGAGACAGCTGTAGTCTAGGAAGTCAAGATGAGGTGAGTGACAGCGCATCGTTGATAGTGGCTATAGGAGGCAGTGCATCGCTGATAATGGCTATAGGAGGCAGTGCATGGCTGATAATGGCTATAGTAGGCAGTGCATGGCTGATAGTGACTATAGGAGGCAGTGCATGGCTGATAGTGGCTATAGGAGGCAGTGTATGGCTGATAGTGACTATAGGAGGCAGTGCATGGCTGATAGTGGCTATAGGAGGCAGTGCATGGCTGATAGTGACTATAGGAGGCAGTGCATGGCTGATAGTGGCTATAGGAGGCAGTGCATGGCTGATAGTGGCTATAGGAGGCAGTGCATTGCTGATAGTGGCTATAGGAGGCAGTGGATGGCTGATAGTGGCTATAGGAGGCAGTGGATGGCTGATAGTGGCTATAGGAGGCAGTGGATGGCTGATAGTGGCTATAGGAGGCAGTGGATGGCTGATAGTGGCTATAGGAGGCAGTGCATGGCTGATAATGGCTATAGGAGGCAGTGCATGGCTGATAGTGGCTATAGGAGGCAGTGCATGGCTGATAGTGGCTATAGGAGGCAGTGAGTGGCTGATAATGGCTATAGGAGGCAGTGAGTGGCTGATAGGGGCTATAGGAGGCAGTGCATGGCTGATAATGGCTATAGGAGGCAGTGCATGGCTGATAGTGGCTATAGGAGGCAGTGAGTGGCTGATAATGGCTATAGGAGGCAGTGAGTGGCTGATAGTGGCTATAGGAGGCAGTGCATGGCTGATAATGGCTATAGGAGGCAGTGCATGGCTGATAATGGCTATAGGAGGCAGTGCATGGCTGATAGTGGCTATAGGAGGCAGTGAGTGGCTGATAATGGCTATAGGAGGCAGTGAGTGGCTGGGAGCCAAGGAGTGTATATGTATATGTATGTGTGTATACATATATACAACATTTACGAGCAAATTCAATCTGGTCGCCAAAGAATATCAGTCACAAAATGCCCAACCGTCGAGTCTAAGCACCGGCGATAACGGAGATATATACACCACGATAACCGCCTTCCTCCCAGGGGACCTCCTTCCTCCCCTACCCCTTATGGGGTAGGGACCAACCTACCTCAGGGGGTAGGTAGGATTCGAACCCCCTCCCTTTCCCCCCTCCTCACCGCGACACCGCTACCTGACGACCCAACTACCTCGCCTTCGCTAATTGGCGGTGGTTTCAGCCGTATAGGTAGTTCCCGACGGTAGTTTCCAGCTCCTTGGAATACAATTGTTGGTTTATCGCAAAACATTACGCAGTATGAACAAGGAAGTCTCTAGGCTCTTTTATCACTTCTAAAGCAATTTCGGCCATGGTCGGGAAACTCAGCTCGTTCATGTGGGTAAACTATGTTGGTCCATGGTTGTTGTTGTGGGTTGTGGTTGTTGTGGTGGTTGTTGTGTTGTGGTGGTTGTTGTGTTGTGGTGGTTGTTGTGTTGTGGTGGTTGTTGTGGTTGTTGTTGTGGTGGTTGTTGTGGTTGTTGTTGTGGTGGTTGTTGTGGTTGTTGTTGTGGTGGTTGTGTGTTGTGGGTTGTGGTGGTTGTTGTGTTGTGGTGGTTGTTGTGTTGTGGTGGTTGTTGTGGTTGTTGTTGTGGTGGTTGTTGTGGTGGTTGTTGTGTTGTGGTGGTTGTTGTGTTGTGGTGGTTGTTGTGTTGTGGTGGTTGTTGTGGTGGTTGTTGTGGTGGTTGTTGTGGTGGTGGTTGTGGTGGTTGTTGTGGTGGTTGTTGTGTTGTGGTGGTTGTTGTGTTGTGGTGGTTGTTGTGGTGGTTGTTGTGGTGGTTGTTGTGGTGGTTGTTGTGGTGGTTGTTGTGGTGGTGTTGTGGTTGTTGTTGTGGTGGTTGTGTGTTGTGGGTTGTGGTGGTTGTTGTGTTGTGGTGGTTGTTGTGTTGTGGTGGTTGTTGTGGTTGTTGTTGTGGTGGTTGTTGTGGTGGTTGTTGTGGTGGTTGTTGTGGTGGTTGTTGTGGTTGTTGTGGTGGTTGTTGTGGTGGTTGTTGTGGTGGTTGTTGTGGTGGTTGTTGTGGTGGTTGTTGTGGTGGTTGTTGTGGTGGTTGTTGTGGTGGTTGTTGTGGTGGTTGTTGTGGTGGTGTTGTGTTGTGTTGTGGTGGTTGTTGTGGTTGTTGTTGTGGTGGTTGTTGTGGTGGTGGTTGTGGTGGTTGTTGTGGTGGTTGTTGTGGTGGTTGTTGTGGTTGTTGTGGTGGTGGTTGTTGTGGTGGTTGTTGTGGTGGTTGTTGTGGTGGTTGTTGTGGTGGTTGTTGTGGTGGTTGTTGTGGTGGTGGTGTTGTGGTGGTTGTTGTGGTGGTTGTTGTGGTGGTTGTTGTGGTGGTTGTGGTGGTTGTTGTGGTGGTTGTTGTGGTGGTTGTTGTGGTGGTTGTTGTGGTGGTTGTTGTGGTTGTTGTGGTGGTTGTTGTGGTGGTTGTTGTGGTGGTTGTTGTGGTGGTTGTTGTGGTGGTTGTTGTGGTGGTTGTTGTGGTGGTTGTTGTGGTGGTTGTTGTGGTGGTTGTTGTGGTGGTTGTTGTGGTGGTTGTTGTGGTGGTGGTTGTGGTGGTTGTTGTGGTGGTTGTGGTGGTGGTTGTGGTGGTTGTTGTGTGTTGTAGTGGTTGCCATGGTTGTAGTGTTGTAGTGGTTGCCATGGTTGTAGTGTTGTAGTGGTTGGTCATGGTTGTAGTGTTGTAGTGGTTGCCATGGTTGTAGTGTTGTAGTGGTTGCCATGGTTGTAGTGTTGTAGTGGTTGCCATGGTTGTAGTGTTGTAGTGGTTGCCATGGTTGTAGTGTTGTAGTGGTTGCCATGGTTGTAGTGTTGTAGTGGTTGCCATGGTTGTAGTGTTGTAGTGGTTGCCATGGTTGTAGTGTTGTAGTGGTTGGTCATGGTTGTAGTGTTGTAGTGGTTGCCATGGTTGTAGTGTTGTAGTGGTTGCCATGGTTGTAGTGTTGTAGTGGTTGGTCATGGTTGTAGTGTTGTAGTGGTTGCCATGGTTGTAGTGTTGTAGTGGTTGGTCATGGTTGTAGTGTTGTAGTGGTTGCCATGGTTGTAGTGTTGTAGTGGTTGCCATGGTTGTAGTGTTGTAGTGGTTGCCATGGTTGTAGTGTTGTAGTGGTTGCCATGGTTGTAGTGTTGTAGTGGTTGCCATGGTTGTAGTGTTGTAGTGGTTGCCATGGTTGTAGTGTTGTAGTGGTTGCCATGGTTGTAGTGTTGTAGTGGTTGCCATGGTTGTAGTGTTGTAGTAGTTGCCATGGTTGTAGTGTTGTAGTGGTTGCCATGGTTGTAGTGTTGTAGTGGTTGCCATGGTTGTAGTGTTGTAGTGGTTGCCATGGTTGTAGTGTTGTAGTGGTTGCCATGGTTGTAGTGTTGTAGTGGTTGCCATGGTTGTAGTGTTGTAGTGGTTGCCATGGTTGTAGTGTTGTAGTAGTTGCCATGGTTGTAGTGTTGTAGTGGTTGCCATGGTTGTAGTGTTGTAGTGGTTGCCATGGTTGTAGTGTTGTAGTGGTTGCCATGGTTGTAGTGTTGTAGTGGTTGCCATGGTTGTAGTGTTGTAGTGGTTGCCATGGTTGTAGTGTTGTAGTGGTTGCCATGGTTGTAGTGTTGTAGTGGTTGCCATGGTTGTAGTGTTGTAGTAGTTGCCATGGTTGTAGTGTTGTAGTGGTTGCCATGGTTGTAGTGTTGTAGTGGTTGCCATGGATGCCATGGTGTAGTCAACATAAGTGGATGAGTGGAGAGTGCCATGGTGGTAGAGACACAACATGCATGGCACTATTCAGGAACTGAGACGGGTTGTGGCACTCTGAGACTCTTCGCTGCTCGACTGTTCTCTGTGGCTCTCTTCACTACTCTGTGGCTCTCTACACTGGTCTGTGGCTCTCTTCACTGCTCTGTGGCTCTCTTCACTGGTCTGTGGCTCTCTTCACTGCTCTGTGGCTCTCTTCACTGGTCTGTGGCTCTCTTCACTGCTCTGTGGCTCTCTACACTGG
>NW_025552825.1:0-10000 GCF_020424385.1 Procambarus clarkii | reverse complement strand
TATGCTTTTCTTGGGAATAAATAGTCACAGGTTTAACACACTCCAACTGGGATTATTATTTTTAATATATAATCCATGTTATATAACCTTTTATGTTTGGACCTGTCGACCTTACACACAAAAGTATATCAGCCTGTATATTCCAATCGAATTAATTTATTACAAATAGATTTTTTTTATCTCCAATAGTAACTTTCGATAGTGAGAAAAATACTGATTAAAAATCCACGACAATTTTATCTCTCACCATTCAACATCCGCCTCTTTCCTTACCCTAAAAAAAATAAATAAATAAAAAAAATATTCATTCTAAAATCGAGTTTTAAAAATGCATATTTCTGGGACATGAGGGAAGAGTGTCCGGCTGGCTGAAGCCATCAGTTTTATGGAGTTTAAGGGAATATATTGTCAAGGGGGAGAGGGTCGGTGTGGTATATAGGGATTTCAGGTTGCCTTTTTGGACACTGAGGGACCACTAGGGGTAAAAAAAAAGGGTCTTAAATGTCGAATTCATGCGACGTGTGAGTTGGTGTCTGTGTTCTCACCTAGTTGTACTTGCAGGGGGGGAAATGGTTGAGCTTTGGCTCTTTGGTCCCGCCTCTCAACCGTCAATCAACTGGTGTACAGGTTCCTGAGCCTATTGGGCTCTATCATATCTACATTATAAACTGTGTATGGAGTCAGCCTCCACCACATCACTGCCTAATGCATTCCAACTGTTAACTACTCTGACACTGAAAAAGTTCCTTCTAACGTCTCTGTGGCTCATGTGGGTACTCAGTTTCCACCTGTGTCCCCTTGTTCGCGTCCCACCAGTGTTGAATAATCCATCCTTATCTACCCTGTTCATTCCCCTATGTGTACTTACCTATTTGTGGTAAGTACAAAGTGTAAAAAATGAAATTTGGAGAGTTAATTTTTCAACTTCCTGCTTCAGTGAAGAAAAACATAAAAAATATAGAGAAGATTCGTGCCAGAATCATCAATTTAAAGCTTTCTGTCGTTTTTAACGAAATATGTTAATATGTTTAAAAGAAAGACTGCTACCAATATATATATATATATATATATATATATATATATAATATATATATATATATATATATATATATATATATATGTCGTACCTAGTAGCCAGAACGCACTTCTCGGCCTACTATGCAAGGCCCGATTTGCCTAATAAGCCAAGTTTTCCAGAATTATTATATTTTTTCTAATTTTTTTTCTTATGAAATGATAAAGCTACCCGTTTCATTGTGTATGAAATCAATTTTTTTTAATTGGAGTTAAAATTAACGGAGATATATGACCGAAATTAACCAACCCTTCCTAACCTATCTTTATAGGTTAGGATAGGTTAGGTAGCCGAAAAAAACATTAATTCATGAAAACTTGGCTTTTTAGACAAATCGGCCTTGCGTAGTAGGCTGAGAAATGCGTTCTGGCTACTAGGTACGACATATATATATATATATATTATATATATATATATATATATATATATATATATATATATATATATATATATATATATATATATATTTATATATATATATATATATATATATATATATATATATATATGACAATGTCAGACCACGGAGGAAAAATGAAACAGGAAATTTCCTTAAGTACTTTCGTATATTAAATACATCTTCAGAAGGTTTGGACCTTCTGAAGATGTATTTAATATACGAAAGTACTTAAGGAAATTTCCTGTTTCATTTTTCCTCCGTGGTCTGACATTGTCACATTCTTAATCACGTGTTTATTTTCGTGATATACACACACACACATATATATATATATATATATAGATATATATATATATCTATATATATATATATATATATATATATATATATATATATATATATATATATATATATATTGTGACGATAATCTCCTTCAAGAGATTGAGCCTGCTCTTCCCTCCAAAGTTCGTCACTACATACATCCCTATACAACTAATATGGAAGAAATGTCCAACAACGACAACTACACCAGAAAGGTTTGCCAGAGCGCAAAACGTATGCAGCCAGGAACACCTGCTCCACCTCGAACCGCCAAACTACCTGTCTTGTCGCCTGCTCATCGCTGATTGGCTGCGGGTCCAGTTGCACCTGCACTCCACCCCAACACTACTTGATGTCTGGGGTCACCACGACCTCAGTCCTTAGAATTTCCAGTGCTTTCATCAGGTTAACACGTCTCCTTGGTAGACTAAGCTGTGGCTTACGTGTACTAAGAGAGGTGATAGCTTAAAGCCAATATTCCTGCACCTCTTATTTGATTGTATATTGTTCACTTGTTATTACTCACTTGTCTTAACGTAACTTTTCATTTTGTCATTTGATTATTCTTATTATTCTGATTGATTGATTTTATTATACGAATTTGTATGTCCATTTTATTCATGTTTTGCTTTCTAACGTATTAAAATCGCATTGTTAAATTTACTTGTGTTTTGTGTGTCTTCTCATTACCTTACCACAGACGAAGTTCCAGATTTTCTATTTTTGTGTTTCTATATGTGACGAGGCCATACCCCTAGCTTTTGAACAGCCGAACACCAACGCGTTACCGTCACAATATATATATATATATATATATATATATATATATATATATATATACACCCGCAGAATGGAGATTGTTATTGTAGATTTTGGTGGTCAATTAGTACATTCTAACAAAGCCAAAACCCGACTTAACTAAGATCATCTAATAATTCTTTTTGAAAAAAAAAAATCTATTGTGTAGCGCTGAGAGGACGCTCCGGTCTCCATGGTAACCCCAAACAAAACCTTCTGTTTATAGCCCAAAAGGTGCCGCTTGTTTACGCTGGCAAACCACCAATAGACAGGCTATTCAAGGTTAACTAGAAGGAGGGGGGGGGGGGGAGTGGGGAGTAACGAAGCTGTAAACTGCTTCTCTGTAATTCCAGTATACAAAGTCTGCGACACGCGTATGTTTTAAGCTGTTGCATAGATCAGAACTGCGCATATTACATGAACTCATTGTGGCAACACTGCCTCAGCTGGCGGTGATGGGGGGGGGGGGGGGGGGGTAGGGGTAGGGGGGGGGTAGGTATAGTCAAGGAGGTATACTCTATACACATGGAGGTATACTACACACACAGTAAGGTATACTCTACACACATGGATGTATACTCTATTCACATGGAGGTATACTCTACACACAGTAAGGTATACTCTACACACATGGAGATATACTTTACACACATGGAGGTATACTCTACACACATTGAGGTATACTCTACATACATGGAGGTATACTCTACACACATGGAGGTATACTCTACACACATGGAGGTATACTCTACACACATTGAGGTATACTCTACATACATGGAGGTATACTCTACACACATGGAGGTATACTCTACACACATGGAGATATACTTTACACACATTGAGGTATACTCTACACACATGGAGGTATACTCTACACACATGGAGGTATACTCTACACACATGGAGGTATACTCTACACACATGGAGGTATACTCTACACACATGGAGGTATACTCTACACACATGGAGGTATACTCTACACACATGGAGGTATACTCTACACACATGGAGGTATACTCTACACACATTGAGGTATACTCTACACACATTGAGGTATACTCTACACACATTGAGGTATACTTTACACACATGGAGATATACTCTACACACATGGAGGTATACTCTACACACATTGAGGTATACTCTACACACATTGAGGTATACTTTACACACATGGAGGTATACTCTACACACATGGAGGTATACTCTACACACATGGAGGTATACTCTACACACATGGAGGTATACTCTACACACATTGAGGTATACTCTACACACATGGAGGTATACTCTACACACATTGAGGTATACTTTACACACATGGAGATATACTCTACACACATGGAGGTATACTCTACACACATTGAGGTATACTCTACACACATGGAGGTATACTCTACACACATTGAGGTATACTCTACACACATGGAGGTATACTCTACACACATGGAGATATACTCTACACACATGGAGATATACTTTACACACATTGAGGTATACTCTACACACATGGAGGTATACTCTACACACATGGAGATATACTCTACACACATGGAGGTATACTCTACACACATGGAGATATACTCTACACACATGGAGATATACTTTACACACATGGAGGTATACTCTACACACATGGAGGTATACTCTACACACATGGAGGTATACTCTACACACATGGAGGTATACTCTACACACATGGAGATATACTCTACACACATGGAGATATACTCTACACACATGGAGATATACTTTACACACATTGAGGTATACTCTACACACATGGAGGTATACTCTACACACATGGAGATATACTCTACACACATGGAGGTATACCTTGCTTCTCGGTATATATACATTCAGAATATACTTTAGATTATGTTCAAGACTAAATTTTTCTTGTTATTGGCCTACTGTTGTGTAGGCCTAACTAAACCCTCCGCACGCTGATAGGCCTTAAGTCCAACAATAACGCCTTAAGTCCACAATAACGCCTTAAGTCCAACAATAACGCCTTAAGTCCAACAATAACGCCTTAAGTTCAACACTAACGCCTTAAGTCCAACACTAACGCCTTAAGTCCAACACTAACGCCTTAAGTCCAACAATAACGCCTTAAGTCCAACAATAACGCCTTAAGTTCAACACTAACGCCTTAAGTCCAACACTAACGCCTTAAGTCCAACACTAACGCCTTAAGTCCAACACTAATGCCTTAAGTCCAACACTAACGCCTTAAGTCCAACACTAACGCCTTAAGTCCAACACTAACGCCTTAAGTCCAACACTAACGCCTTAAGTCCAACACTAACGCCTTAAGTCCAACACTAACGCCTTAAGTCCAACACTAACGCCTTAAGTCCAACACTAACGCCTTAAGTCCAACACTAACGCCTTAAGTCCAACACTAACGCCTTAAGTCCAACACTAACGCCTTAAGTCCAACACTAACGCCTTAAGTCCAACACTAACGCCTTAAGTCCAACACTACCGCCTTAAGTCCAAACACTAACGCCTTAAGTCCAACACTAATGCCTTAAGTCCAACATTAATGCCTTAAGTCCAACACTAACGCCTTAAGTCCAACACTAACGCCTTAAGTCCAACACCAAAACCCATTTCATGTCACACAGTCACCACAACAGTCACCACAACACAGTCACGACAACAGTCAGCACAACAGTCACCATAACACAGTCCACGACAACAGTGACCACAACACAGTCACGACAACACAGTCACGACAACAGTCACCACAACACAGTCACCACAACAGTCACCACAACACAGTCACGACAACAGTCACCACAACAGTCACCATAACACAGTCACGACAACAGTGACCACAACACAGTCACGACAACACAGTCACGACAACACAGTCACGACAACACAGTCACGACAACAGTCACCACAACACAGTCACCACAACAGTCACCACACAACACAGTCACGACAACAGTCACCACAACAGTCACCATAACACAGTCACGACAACAGTGACCACAACACAGTCACGACAACACAGTCACGACAACACAGTCACGACACAGTCACCACACACAGTCACCACAACAGTCACGACAACAGTCACCACACCCGCGGAACCCAAATAGAAGAGTTCCGCGGGACAGGACGCAGCAGGTCATCAAAGCCACACTCCAAAGGGCAAGTCCCACCATACACTTCCCCAGACGGGAAGACGAGAGGGAAGGGCTTCTTCCCAGGGGCCCGGTCACAGGGCTGCGCACGGAGAAGCACATCAGCTTGCACACCAGGGCCCACGTTGGGCGCCGCATAGAGCCCCACGTTGGGCGCCGCATAGAGCCCCACGTTGGGCGCCGCATAGAGCCCCACGTTGGGCGCCACACAGAGCCCCACGTTGGGCGCCGCATAGAGCCCCTCGTTGGGCGCCACACAGAGCCCCACGTTGGGCGCCGCATAGAGCCCCTCGTTGGGCGCCGCATAGAGCCCCACGTTGGGCGCCACACAGAGCCCCACGTTGGGCGCCACACAGAGCCCCACGTTGGGCGCCGCATAGAGCCCCACGTTGGGCGCCGCACAGAGCCCCACGTTGGGCGCCGCATAGAGCCCCACGTTGGGCGCCGCATAGAGCCCCTCGTTGGGCGCCACACAGAGCCCCACGTTGGGCGCCGCATAGAGCCCCACGTTGGGCGCCACACAGAGCCCCACGTTGGGCGCCACACAGAGCCCCACGTTGGGCGCCGCACAGAGCCCCACGTTGGGCGCCACACAGAGCCCCACGTTGGGCGCCGCATAGAGCCCCACGTTGGGCGCCACACAGAGCCCACGTTGGGCGCCGCATAGAGCCCCTCGTTGGGCGCCACACAGAGCCCCACGTTGGGCGCCACACAGAGCCCCACGTTGGGCGCCACACAGAGCCCCGCGTTGGGCGCCACACAGAGCCCCACGTTGGGCGCCACACAGAGCCCCACGTTGGGCGCCGCACAGAGCCCCACGTTGGGCGCCACACAGAGCCCCACGTTGGGCGCCACACAGAGCCCCACGTTGGGCGCCACACAGAGCCCCACGTTGGGGCGCCACACAGAGCCCCACGTTGGGCGCCGCACAGAGCCCCACGTTGGGCGCCACACAGAGCCCCACGTTGGGCGCCGCACAGAGCCCCACGTTGGGCGCCGCACAGAGCCCCACGTTGGGCGCCGCATAGAGCCCCACGTTGGGCGCCGCACAGAGCCCCACGTTGGGCGCCGCACAGAGCCCCACGTTGGGCGACGCACAGAGCCCCACGTTGGGCGCCGCATAGAACCCCACGTTGGGCGCCGCACAGAGCCCCACGTTGGGCGCCGCATAGAGCCCCACGTTGGGCGCCACACAGAGCCCCACGTTGGGCGCCGCATAGAGCCCCACGTTGGGCGCCGCACAGAGCCCCACGTTGGGCGCCGCATAGAGCCCCACGTTGGGCGCCACATAGAGCCCCACGTTGGGCCCCGCACAGAGCCCCACGTTGGGCGCCGCACAGAGCCCCACGTTGGGCCCCGCACAGAGCCCCACGTTGGGCGCCACATAGAGCCCCACGTTGGGCGCCACACAGAGCCCCGCGTTGGGCGCCGCATAGAGCCCCACGTTGGGCGCCGCACAGAGCCCCACGTTGGGCGCCGCACAGAGCCCCACGTAGAGGGAATAGTCGGATGCGCCATGTTGTCCCCCCAGCACCAGGAACAGGAGTAGAGCGCCCCCCGGCGCACATCCTTCGTTAATACCACCACCAGGGGCAACCGCCCACGGCAGGAGGCAGCACAGGCCCACCCACAGCATCATCATATACATCTTCGCATTCATCAGCCCATGCACGGGACGGCGACTCATCCCTATCCTGATGAGAACGCTTAGGGACAGGCTGCTAATCGGAGCTGTCACCCACTGCAGGTCTCGCCCGAGAAGAGCCTTCGACCGGCCGCTCCAAAGCCGAGGTAACACGACCACACAGAAAGTCAGCCTCAACGACGCCGGGGATGTCGCTGCCACCCACCAAGGACACCGGAACTTGAGAACCAAGAGGCGCGGCTGGCGGAAGAGAAGGGACCCGCACAGGCGAGGGAGCCCGCGACGACGATGATATAGCCACGACGACGATATAGTACATTTGCACCTACGGTACAAATGTACTAAAATGATGCAATTTAATGTTACTATATTATAAGGAGCTGTTTAAGCCCTCATGTGGATCTACATGTAAGGATGACAGCCCGCGAATTGCTCAAAGTTCACATTTCAGTCTTTATATCATAATGACATAAGAATTAGTATTGTAAGTTTGATAACAATTTCCACCGTTCATAGATACTAAGATTGTTTGGTCTTGGGACTTTAATTTACCCGAGTGTACGAGGCATAACGTTACCTTATGGCAATGGTTAATTACAAATATGTTTTGTTTAACGAGTTCAGTGTAGTTAATAGTAGTAAATTATTATCAGATTTTCCTTCCATTTTTCGAAGCCGTCTGACAAGATGCTAAAAAGTACCTTCGTGTATATTCTAGACGGGAAGATCTTCGGTGTTAACTTTGACAATAAATTAAATTTCCTTTCTCATATGCAAAAAAATACCAAAAAGATTGAAAAAACAGTAGTTATTCACTGTAAAGTCAGATACTATGTTCCTCGCCCTGTCTTAGCTACTCTATTTATTGAGTAGATTTTAGCAAAAAAGGATCTCTACTTGCTCTCCAGGTTAGCAGTTTCTCCAGTTATGAATTGGGCTGTTAGTGTGCAACAATATTTCACTCTTGAGAGCACATAGTGTCTTGAAAAGTATCATCATTGGTATGGCCTCTCTAGTATGAAAGGGTCTTGTTACCTATTTTCCTTGCAGTTGTAACATCTACTTTACTGTATTCATCAAAGGTAAGGTCTGCCGACATGACTACTCCCAGTTCCTTTACATTGCTTTTTCCTTCTATAGTGTGATTTGACTGCATTTTATATGTGGTTTCCATTTTGATATGTTCGTTTTTGCTATAGCGCAGGAGCTCGATATCTTCACTAAACATTTAATTTTCTGCGGCCCATTGAAAGACCTGATTTACATCAGGTCATGATAATTCAGTTGTAACATGTTTATGTTGAGTGATGGCGTTGGAGTAGTTTAATGCTTCATGAAAATTTTAATACAATTTTTCTCTCCTGCAGGTAAGGGACACCAACTTCGCAGGAAACGTTCTCCAAGGTAACGAAATAATGAAAGTTTTTTTATATTGCCACCTGACTGATCAACACCGGTGATTAAGACAACAGCCAAGATGGAGATACATCTGTAGTCCCTCACTAATTGTCTACTATTCATCAAGAAATATATTGCCGTCCCATCTGGGGTATATGTGAGGCTTGGGATTATTTTATTTCAAGAAATCATGGATCTCGTGGTTGATCAGTCCAGCAACCAGGAGGTCTGGTCGACGACCGAGCCGAGGGGACGCTAAGCCCCGGAAGCACCTCAAGGTATCAAAGTATCTCTCTCTGCTGGGCAGTGGACTGGGGGGGGGGGGTAAGTCTCCTCTTGATGATATCACTAGACTTCACTGTGTGGGTTAGGGATTATTTTTATTTCAAGAAATCGTGGATCTCTCTCTGCTGCTGGGCACTGCACTGGGGGGGTAAGTCTCCTCTTGATGATATCACTAGACTTCACTGTGTGGGGTTAGGGATTATTTTATTTCAAGAAATCGTGGATCTCTCTCTGCTGGGCACTGCACTGGGGGGTAAGTCTCCTCTTGATGATATCACTAGACTACACTGTGTGGGGCTAGAGATTATTTTATTTCAAGAAATCGTGGATCTCTCTCTGCTGGGCACTGGACTGAAGGGTAAGGCTCCTCTTGATGATATCATTAGACTTCACTATATCTTGCATGCCTGTACTTGCAGCTTCGGCAGTGAAGACCGTGCTAGGGATACAGTTTACCTTCACCTTGTTGCAAATACACTTGTGTGTAGTGAGAATTACTACATTATGCCAGGTGGGTCACTTCGCCAAGGTGTGTTCGTGGGAATGGTTGTTACAGGCATGAGTAGCTGGTTGTTACTCATGCGTGGTTGCTACAGGCATGAGTAGCTGGTTGTTACTCATGCGTGGTTGTTACTCATGCGTGGTTGTTACAGGCATGAGTAGCTGGTTGTTACTCATGCGTGGTTGCTACAGGCATGAGTAGCTGGTTGTTACTCATGCGTGGTTGCTACAGGCATGAGTAGCTGGTTGTTACTCATGCGTGGTTGCTACAGGCATGAGTACTGTTACAAGCAATTGGGCTACATGGTCTCACTCATATTAGGTGTAAGAGCTTTTGATGAGTTCTGGCAAATTCATCACCACATGTGTATCACAACACCTCATCACGAAAATGTAACACTGTTACAAACACT
>NW_025552823.1:0-27244 GCF_020424385.1 Procambarus clarkii | reverse complement strand
TTTGCTGACGATTCCAAAATTATGAGAAGGATTAAGACAGAAGAGGGCTGCTTGAGGCTTCAAGAAGACCTAGACAAGCTGAAAGAATGGTCGAACAAATGGTTGTTAAAGTTTAACCCAAGCAAATGTAATGTAATGAAGATAAGTGTAGGGAGCAGGAGGCCAGATACAAGGTATCATCTGAGAGATGAAATTTTTCAAGAGTCAGAGAGAGAAAAAGACTTGGGGTTGACATCACGCCAGACTGCAGCCCATATCAAGAGGATAACATCAGCGGCATATGCCAGGCTGCCCAACATAAGAACGGTATTCAGAAACTTGTGTAAGGAATCATTCAGAACTTTTTATACCACATATGTCAGGCCAATCCTGGAGTATGCAGCCCCAGCATGGAGTCCATATCTAGTCAAGGATAAGACTAAACTGGAAAAGGTTCAAAGGTTTGCCACCAGACGAGTACCCGGGCGGAGAGGTATGAGCTACGAGGAGAGACTACGGGAATTAAACCTCACTTCTCTGGAAGACAGAAGAGTTAGGGGGGGGACATGATCACCACATTCAATATTCTCAAGGGAATTGATAGGGTAGATAAAGACAGGCAATTTAACACAAGGGGCACACGTACTAGAGGACACAGGTGGAAACTGAGTGCTCAAATGAGCCACAGAGATATTAGAAAGAACTTTTTTAGTGTCACAGTGGTAGGCAAATGGAATGCATTAGGAAGGGATGTGGTGGAGGCTGACTCCATACACAGTTTCAAGTATAGATATGATAGAGCCCAATACCTGGTTGATACCTGGTTGATGGGGTTCTGGGAGTTCTTCTACTCCCCAAGCCCGGCCCGAGGCCAGGCTCGACTTGTGAGAGTTTGGTCCACCAGGCTGTTGCTTGGAGCGGCCCGCAGGCCCACATACCCACCACAGCCCGGTTGGTCCGGCACTCCTTGGAGGAATAAATCTAGTTTCCTCTTGAAAATGTCCACGGTTGTTCCGGCAATATTTCTTATGCTTGCTGGGAGGACGTTGAACAACCGCGGACCTCTGATGTTTATACAGTGTTCTCTGATTGTGCCTATGGCACCTCTGCTCTTCATTGGTTCTATTCTACATTTTCTTCCATGTCGTTCACTCCAGTACGTTGTTATTTTACTGTGTAGATTTGGTACTTGACCCTCCAGTATCTTCCAGGTGTATATTATTTGATATCTCTCTCGTCTTCTTTCTAGTGAGTACATTTGGAGGGCTTTGAGACGATCCCAATAATTTAGGTGCTTTATTGCGTCTATGCGTGCCGTATATGTTCTCTGTATTCCCTCTATTTCAGCAATCTCTCCTGCTTTGAAGGGGGAAGTGAGTACTGAGCAGTACTCAAGACGGGACAACACAAGTGCCTTGAAGAGTACAACCATTGTGATGGGATCCCTGGATTTGAAAGTTCTCGTAATCCATCCTATCATTTTTCTGGCTGTCGCAATATTTGCTTGGTTATGCTCCTTAAACGTTAGGTCGTCCGACATTATTATTCCCAAATCCTTTACATGCTGTTTTCCTACTATGGGTACATTTGATTGTGTTTTGTACTCTGTATTATGTTTAAGGTCTTCATTTTTACCGTACCTGAGTACCTGGAATTTATCACTGTTAAACATCATGTTATTTTCTGATGCCCAGTCGAAAACTTTATTAATATCAGCTTGAAGTTTTTCAATGTCCTCAGCCGAGGTAATTTTCATACTGATTTTTGTGTCATCTGCAAAGGATGATACGAAGCTGTGACTTGTATTTTTGTCTATATCTGATATGAGAATAAGGAAAAGCAGTGGTGCAAGGACTGTACCCTGAGGTACAGAGCTTTTCACTGCACTTGGACTAGATTTTATATGGTTGACAGTTACTCGCTGAGTCCTGTTTGACAGAAAACTGAGTATCCAGCGTCCTACTTTACCGGTTATTCCCATTGACTTCATTTTGTGTGCTATCACGCCATGGTCACATTTATCGAAGGCCTTTGCGAAGTCCGTGTATATCACATCAGCATTCTGTTTCTCTTCTAATGCCTCAGTGACTTTGTCGTAGTGCTCAAGTAGCTGTGAGAGGCACGATCTTCCCGCTCGAAATCCATGTTGGCCTGGGTTATGAAGGTCATTGGTCTCCATGAAATTGGTGACCTGACTCCTAATCACTCTCTCAAATACTTTTATGATGTGCGATGTTAGTGCAACTGGTCTATAATTTTTTGACAATGCTTTGCTCCCTCCCTTGTGTAGAGGGGCTATGTCTGCTACTTTTAGTGCATCTGGTATCTCCCCCGTGTCCAAGCTCTTCCTCCACACTATACTGAGTGCCTGTGCTACCGGCACTTTGCATTTCTTTATAAATATTGAATTCCATGAGTCTGGACCTGGGGCCGAGTGCATGGGCATGTTTTCAATTTCTTTTTCAAAATTTAGTGCGCTCGTGTTTATATCAGTTATATTTACCGGGGTTTGAATATCCCGCATAAAGAAAATGTCTGGATCTTCCACCTTCATGTTGTTTATTGGAGTGCTAAACATGTCCTCATACTGCTTTTTTAGGATTTCACTAATTTCTTTGTCATCCTCCGTGTATGAACCTTCACTTGTACGAATAGGTCCAATACTGGCAGTGGTTTTTGCTTTTGATTTCGCATATGAGAAGAAATATTTTGGATTTTTCTTTATTTCCTGAATTGCTTTCTGTTCTAACTGCCTTTCTTCAGTTTCATATGAGTGTTTCAATTTCCGCTCGATTTCTTCAATCTCCCTATTTAAATTATTCCTTCTTTGACGGGAAATTCGTGTCTGCATAAGCAGTTCCGTTATTTTTTTCCTGCGTTTATAGTGTCGTCTGCGTTCTCTTTCTACGTTAGATCTCTTTCTGGCTTTCCTCAAAGGAACATGTTTCAGACAGACTTGATACGCTTCTGAAGTAAGTTTTTCTATTCCTTCTGTAGGACTTGTATTATTTAGAACAGTTCCCCATGGAATGTTTGTAAGTTCCCTGTTTATTATCTCCCAGTCTATCCTTTTATTATTAAAATTGAATTTACTGAATAGCCCCTCTCGCTTTATCAACGTTTTAGGTCTATTCTGAGTATTGATGGTCGTTTGCACTTCAATGAGTTTGTGATCTGAGTATGTGGTATCTGATATCGTAATGTCTCTGATAATGTCTTCATTGTTCGTAAAGACCAGATCTAGAATATTTTTATTTCTCGTTGGCTCCGATATCTGCTGATTGAGTGAAAATTTGTCACAGAATCTAAGTAGTTCTCTAATCTGTGGTTGGTTAGGTCCTGTTAGATTTCCTGGTATAATATTATTGTTTGCTATTTTCCACCTGAGACTAGGCAAGTTGAAGTCACCTAGGAAAATAATATCAGGTATCGGGTTCTGCAAATTATCAAGGCTATTCTCTATTTTGCTTATCTGTTCTGTGAATTCCTCAGCCGTTGCATCTGGCGGTTTGTATATTAGTATAATCACTAAATTTATTTTCTCTATTTTTAATCCCAGTACCTCTACCACCTCATTTGTAACGTTTAGGAGCTCCGAGCATACAAGGTCTTCCCTAATATACAGACCCACTCCTCCATGTGACCTAATTTTCCTATCACACCTGTATAGGTTATATCCTGGAATCCAGATCTCACTGTCCAACAATTCCCCTGCATGGGTTTCTGTGAAAGCTCCAAATACTGCATTTGACTCCGTGAGGAGGCCATTTATGAACTGTACTTTGTTGTTTGTTCTTGTTTTCAGTCCTTGTATGTTGGCAAAGATGAATGAGGTTACTCTATTAGTGATAGTTTGAATGGGAGACTTTTTCGGCACGTCCATTAATCGTGGACATAATGAGTTTGTTCTGACCAGTACTGATTGTTGTAGGGCAGTTTTCTGTCGTAGTTGTAGTTCCCTTTCGGTGGGTAATTGTATCTGTAATTCTGGAATGCCAGTGGATCTGTCATCCAGTTCCATACACTCTCCATGCTGCTCCTTTTGAATTCTCTGCCGGTCTGGTATAAAAAATTTATAGAGTTTCCTCCAAATTCATTATCCTGCTTGCCACTCTTTATGTAGCGTTCCGTGCCTTTCACGTGAAAGTGTGGGCAGCTAAGGTCATAGCATTTTGCAATAGGCTCAGGAACCTGTACACCTATTGATTGACGGTTGAGAGGCGGGACCAAGAGCCAGAGCTCAACCCCCGCAAGCACAACTAGGTGAGTACACACACACACACAGGCCTGATAGCCTGGTGGATAATGCGCAGGACTCGTAATTCTGTGGCGCGGGTTCGATTCCCGCACGAGGCAGAAACATATGGGCAAAGTTTCTTTCACCCTGAATGCCCCTGTTACCCTGTTGAATCTTCTCTAGCTTTGTCTTGTGTTTAACTAGGTATGGATTCCAGGCAGGAGCTGCAAATGCCAGGATTGGTCTGACATAAGTGGTTTACAGTGTCCTGAACGATTCCTTACGCAAGTTTCTAAAGGCAGTTCTTATGTTGGCCAACCTAGCATATGCTGCTGATTATATCTTTTGATGTGGGCCTCTGGGGACAGGTTTGGAGTGATATCAACCCCCAGATCTTTCTCTCTATTTGACTCTTGCAGGATTTCACCTCCCAGATGGTACCTTGTGTTCAGCCTCCTGCTTCCTTCGCCTGATTTCATTACTTTACAATTTCCTGAGTTGAACTTTAGCAGCCATTTTCTAGACCATTCCTCCAGCTTGTCCAGGTCGTCCTGTAGTCTCTGTCTACCTCCAAAGGATACCTGATCAACCAGGCTGTGACTCATACGTCAGGCTGCGAGCAGCCGCGTCTAACAGCCAGGTTGATCAGTCCAGCAACCAGGAGGCCTGGTCGACGACCGGGCCGCGGGGACACTAAGCCCCGGAAGCACCTCAAGGTAACCAAGGTACCTTCATCCGTCTTGATTCTTCTCATAATTTTTGCATCATCAGCAGATAGTACATATGATAGAGCCCAGTAGGCTCAGGAATCTGAACGTTAGTTGATTGACAGTTGAGAGGCGGGACCAAAGAGCCAGAGCTCAACCCCCGCAAGCACAACTAGATAAGTACAGAGACTACACTTGTAAACTCTGCCTCAATTTCTAATCTCCCCCCCCCCCCCAACCGCCCCCGCCCCCCCCCCCCCCACCCGGGAACCTGGAGGAAGAGTGACCGAGGAGCACCACCACACATGGACGGGATGACGGGGGGGGGGGGGGCGCTACCTGCCAGGTGATCGACCAGGTATTTGAGGAATTCAGAAGAAAACTGAGGGAAATGAAGAAAATAATAAAGAGCCTCAAGAGTGAGCTGGGGAAGCCAAGGAAGAGATAAGAAAACTCAAGGGGGAATCCTAATATGAACCAGCATGAGGCAATTAGCCCCATGGAAACAAGGGGATGAAACTGTTGGAGGGCTCCTTCCAGGTAAACCCTTGATACCTGGTTGATACCTGGTTGATGGGGTTCTGGGAGGAGTTCTACTCCCCAAGCCCGGCCCGAGGCCAGGCTTGACTTGTGAGAGTTTGGTCCACCAGGCTGTTGCTTGGAGCGGCCCGCAGGCCCACATACCCACCACAGCCCGGTTGGTCCGGCACTCCTTGGAGGAATAAATCTAGTTTCCTCTTGAAGATGTCCACGGTTGTTCCGGCAATATTTCTTATGCTTCCTTGTTTGCAGAAATGCTATGAAATAGCCCAGGTGCTATGACTGCTGTGGAAGAAGCAGCTATGAAAGCAGCTCCTTCGCAGGAAGCTGCCAGGTGCACTACACAACTGTTGGAAAGAAAAAGAGCTGTTATAGTTGTAGAAGTTCAGGAACCGGAGGGATCCAACCAGGAGGAGTGGAGAAGGGTGGACCGAGCAACTGTGACATAGATCTTGGAAGATTTGTAGCAGTCTCCGTGGCGTTGTGGTAAGACACTCGCCTGGCGTTCCGCGAGCGCTATGTCATGGGTTCGTATCCTGGCCGGGGAGGATTTACTGGGCGCAATTCCTTAACCATTCTGTTTAACGCAACAGTAAAATGTGTACTTGGATGAAAAAACGATTCTTCGCGGCAGGGGATCGTATTCCAGGGACCGTAGGATTAAGGACTTGCCCGAAACGCTACGCGTACTAGTGGCTGTACAAGAATGTAACAACTCTTGTATATATCTCAAAAAAAAAATAAAAAATTGAATATGGTGGAGGCTGATAATAGTGAATAGAAGGGTCTCAGGTTAGGATACATGAAAGAAAGGAAGCGACTGATAAAGTTAGTGTTCACATATGAGGCAACAAAAGAGGAAATGCTATCCAGGAAGAGCAATCTCCTGTATGGGGGGTAAGGAAATACACAGATGTTTTTCTGCAGAGGGACATGATGAAGGAAGAGCAAGTGAGGGCAACAGGAGTAAGAACAATTCTCAGTATCATCAGTACTTCAGACGGGAGTGGGAAACCCTCCACCAGCAGACCAGTATCCCTAGAGAGGAGTGTAACAGATGCCACCCACCATCCCTTCCCATATGTAGAAGGGATGGTGGGTGGGACGTACAGGTGACATCTATCTCTGTACGATCTTGTATGGAGATAGATGCCCTCTGTGGTTGTTCCAAAGGCATGCTTGACGAGGATCGCTAGGGAATCCGACTCCGGATTTTTCCTCAGGGTTGATTCCCGAAGTCTTTCCCATGAGTGGGTTTAGCCGCAAGACACCAGAGGTTTGAATTCGGGGTTTTCCTTACCCTAGATGAGCTGCCTTTCCAGGCTAACGAGTCCCATCTGCCCGAAGCAACTGGTTTTAAGGCGCCAGAGGCCCGCCTTCGTCCCTACTCCTATTGGTAGAAGCAGTTCCGCCAGGCCTAGAGGCTAAGCCACACGTGCAGGCCAGGAGCTGGACTTGGTTGTCAGAGGCTATATGAGACGCACACCATCAGGGGCACCTTACTGGCTGTGGGAGCTTATCTCTACCATCCTTCCTCCCCGGCTATAACAACCCTTGGAACCATCCGCCAGGAAGGTTCCAAGGGTTGTTAAATTAAACAACCTCAGGTTGTTTAATACCAAACAAGGGTTTGTTAACCTAACAACCCTAACAAACAACCCTAGCAAACAAGGGTTGTTAAATTAAGGGTTGTTAAATTAAACAACCGGTGGCTAAAAAAGCGGGGTCCAAGAGCTAGACCTCGAGCCTGCAGGCAGAAACAGGTGAATACCAACACACACACACACACACACACATGTGAGGACGCGTGCGTGCGCGTGTGCAGGTGCCGTGATGTGTATGAAGGTGGCCGCGGGGCCTCTGCGACAGTGGTGCCGTCACTGACGGGTACAACTGCTCATATGTCTTGTCCTGCTCACCAGTTGTCTTAATTTATGACTCCTTCTATAAGTTATCATTGATATCTCTCTGGCACTTGTATGGTTACCAGTCATGTTCCCCTCTACCACCTTTCCTTAAGTGTCAATCTGGGCATGCGGGGGGGGGGGGGGGGGGGGGGTGTGGCTGCAGCTCCTGCGTCCCGACACTCCATCATCAACCAGGTGACTGTGTTGCCAAACACGTCATGCGCGGATGAAGGCCGTGTCTGGCAGCTTCAGAACCTGTTTGGCCTGTCTGAGGGCAGGGACGCCTATCCTGCCCCCCCCCCCCCCCCACATGACGTAACTGGCTGGGCTTCCCGTCAACCGCTCCAGCACAGAGTGTGGACCCCACACTGTGGACCCCACAGTGTGGGGTCCACAGTGTGGGGTCCTCAGTGTAGGTCCACACTGTGGGGTCCACACTGTGGGGTCCAGTGTAGGTCCACAGTGTGGGGTCCACAGTGTGGGGTCCACAGTGTGGGATCCTCAGTGTAGGTCCACAGTGTGGGGTCCACAGTGTGGGGTCCTCAGTGTAGGTCCACAGTGTGGGGTCCATAGTGTGGGGTCCACAGTGTGGGGTCCTCAGTGTAGGTCCACAGTGTGGGGTCCACAGTGTGGGATCCTCAGTGTAGGTCCACAGTGTGGGGTCCACAGTGTGGGGTCCACACTGTGGGGTCCACAGTGTGGGGTCCACAGTGTGGGGTCCTCAGTGTAGGTCCACAGTGTGGGGTCCACAGTGTGGGGTCCACACTGTGGGGTCCACATTGTGGGGTCCACAGTGTGGGATCCTCAGTGTAGGTCCACAGTGTGGGGTCCACAGTGTGGGGTCCACAGTGTGGGGTCCACAGTGTGGGATCCACAGTGTGGGGTCCACAGTGTGGGGTCCACAGTGTGGGGTCCACAGTGTGGGGTCCACAGTGTGGGGTCCAGTGTAGGTCCACAGTGTTGGGTCCACAGTGTGGGGTCCTCAGTGTAGGGGTCCACAGTGTTGGGTCCACAGGGTCCACAGTGTGGGGTCCACAGTGTGGGGTCCACAGTGTGGGGGTCCACAGTGTAGGTCCACAGTGTGGGGTCCACAGTGTGGGGTCCACAGTGTGGGGTCCACAGTGTGGGGTCCACAGTGTGGGGTCCACAGTGTGGGGTCCACAGTGTGGGATCCTCAGTGTAGGTCCACAGTGTGGGGTCCACAGTGTGGGGTCCACAGTGTGGGGGTCCACAGTGTTGGGGTCCACAGTGTGGGTCCACAGTGTGGGGTCCACAGTGTGGGGTCCACAGTGTGGGGTCCACAGTGTGGGGTCCACAGTGTGGGGTCCACAGTGTGGGGTCCACAGTGTGGGGTCCACAGTGTGGGGTCCACAGTGTGGGTCCACAGTGTGGGGTCCTCAGTGTAGGTCCACAGTGTGGGGTCCACAGTGTGGGATCCTCAGTGTAGGTCCACAGTGTGGGGTCCACAGTGGGGGTCCACAGTGTGGGGTCCACAGTGTGGGGTCCACAGTGTGGGGTCCTCAGTGTAGGTCCACAGTGTGGGGTCCACAGTGTGGGATCCTCAGTGTAGGTCCACAGTGTGGGGTCCACAGTGTGGGGTCCACAGTGTGGGGTCCTCAGTGTAGGTCCACAGTGTGGGGTCCACACTGTGGGGTCCACAGTGTGGGGTCCACAGTGTGGGGTCCTCAGTGTAGGTCCACAGTGTGGGGTCCACAGTGTGGGGTCCTCAGTGTAGGTCCACAGTGTGGGGTCCACAGTGTGGGGTCCACAGTGTGGGGTCCACAGTGTGGGGTCCACACTGGGGGGTCCACACTGGGGGGTCCACAGTGTGGGGTCCACAGTGTGGGGTCCACAGTGTGGGGTCCACAGTGTGGGGTCCAGATTGTTGGTCCACAGTGTTGGGTCCACAGTGTGGGGTCCACAGTGTGGGGTTCACAGTGTGGGGTCCACAGTGTGGGGTCCACAGTGTTGGGTCCACAGTGTGGGTCGTGTTCCCGGTGGTACCCGGGTCTAGTCTCCCCTCTCTCTCTCTCTCTCTCACACAATATCTCTCTTTGTCTCCGAAAATATAATATCTGTAGATGATAAATTGATTTAAAACTCTACAAGAAACAAATATTCCTACTTTAGATTCCTTCAATATGGCAGGATCCGCTATATCTTGAAGGGTACAATGTGGTCGAGCCTGACCAGCCTGTGATAGTCACGTACCGCCCGTGTGTTATCTTCAAAAGTTTGGGGAAGCTGGTCTGAGGCTTCTGGCCTTTACCACTGGACAAACTGGCAGGCACTCTCCTTGTTATTGACTTAGACTTGTGGGGATACTGGACATTACCTGGGTCTGTTTCCCTTCTCTCTTCCTCTATCTACCTGTCTTTATCTATCTATCTATCTATCTATCTATCTATCTATCTATCTATCTATCTATCTATCTCCCATTTCCATCCCCTTAAGAAGCATTGTAATGGGTCTCAGATGCTTTCCTCTATTCTATTTGTATTTTTTCTTTGCCGTAACAACTCCACGGTAATCACGCGACATATTTCAAACTTGCACAATGAAATACGTCGTGAAAATGGCTTAGGAGTGTTTATAATTGCTGAAACATCTTAAAACAATTAAATGAAGGCTACCTCGACCCACCTATGTCCGTCCCATACCCCAGACCACTCCACCTGCAAATTTGGGTGAGGCCCAAGGCGTCTGGCCTTCCACTTTATACAGACAAATATACAGAGAGACATTGAATAAATCCACGTGAGCCATGATGAAGGTTCGAACCTGCATACTGGGTGTTCCCAGACTCCCTGGGAAGGGCTTCTGTGGATGTGTTCATTGGTACATCATTATAATGTGATTCCTCTGTGAACAGACGAACATTCTTTCTTTCAATAGAACAGGGTGAGGTCACTGTGCTAGGAGAAAGGGAGGTAAACCAGGCGGCCTTGGAGGAGTTCGAAATTACGAGAGAGGAGGTCAAGAGACACCTGCTGGATCTGGATGTTAGAAAGGCTGTTGGTCCAGATGGGATTTCACCATGGGTACTGAAAGAGTGTGCAGAGGCACTTTGCTTGCCACTCTCCATAGTGTATAGTAAGTCACTAGAGAGAAATCTCTAACCTCTAAGAGAGGTTAAGAGGTTAAGGTCTCCTCTCTCTAAGAGAGAAAGTCACTACCAGAAATATGGAAGACAGCGAATGTGGTCCCAATATACAAAAAGGGCGACAGACAAGAGGCACTGAACTACAGGCCAGTGTCCTTGACTTGTATACCATGCAAGGTGATGGAGAAGATCGTGAGAAAAAACCTGGTAACACATCTGGAGAAAAGGGACTTCGTGACAAATCGCCAACATGGATTCAGGGAGGGTAAATCTTGCCTTACAGGCTTGATAGAATTCTACGATCAGGTGACACAGATTAAGCAAGAAAGAGAGGGCTGGGCGGACTGCATTTTCTTGGATTGTCGGAAAGCCTTTGACACAGTACCGCATAAGAGGCTGGTACATAAGCTGGAGAGACAGGCAGGTGTAGCTGGTAAGGTGCTCCAGTGGATAAGGGAGTATCTAAGCAATAGGAAGCAGAGAGTTACGATGAGGGGTGAGACCTCCGATTGGCGTGAAGTCACCAGTGGAGTCCCACAGGGCTCTGTACTCGGTCCTATCTTGTTTCTGATATATGTAAATGATCTCCCGGAGGGTATCGATTCATTTCTCTCAATGTTTGCGGACGATGCTAAAATTATGAGAAGGATTAAAACAGAAGAGGACTGTTTGAGGCTTCAAGAAGACCTAGACAAGCTGAAGGAATGGTCGAACAAATGGTTGTTAGAGTTTAACCCAACCAAATGTAATGTAATGAAGATAGGTGTAGGGAGCAGGAGGCCAGATACAAGGTATCATCTGGGAGAGGAAATTCTTCAGGAGTCAGAGAAGGAAAAAGACTTGGGGGTTGATATCACGCCAGACCTGTCTCCTGCAGCACATATCAAGCGGATAACATCAGCGGCATATGCCAGGCTGGCCAACATACGAACGGCATTCAGAAACTTGTGTAAAGAATCATTCAGAACTTTGTATACCACATATGTCAGGCCAATCCTGGAGTATGCAGCCCCAGCATGGAGTCCATATCTAGTCAAGGATAAGACTAAACTGGAAAAGGTTCAAAGGTTTGCCACCAGACTAGTACCCGAGCTGAGAGGTATGAGCTACGAGGAGAGACTACGGGAATTAAACCTCACTTCGCTGGAAGACAGAAGAGTTAGGGGGGACATGATCACCACATTCAAGATTCTGAAGGGGATTGATAGGGTAGATAAAGACAGTCTATTTAACACAAGGGGAACACGCACAAGGGGACACAGGTGGAAACTGAGTGCCCAAATGAGCCACAGAGATATTAGAAAGAACTTTTTTAGTGTCAGAGTGGTTGACAAATGGAATGCATTAGGGGGTGATGTAGTGGAGGCTGACTCCATACACAGTTTCAAGTGTAGATATGACAGAGCCCGATAGGCTCATGAATCTTTACACCTGTTGATTGACGGTTGAGAGGCGGGACCAAAGAGCCAGAGCTCAACCCCCACAGGTATACAGTAGCTAGGATGAAGACGCAATGTTCTTTTTTTTTGGGGGGGGGAGGGGGGGCAGGACCATGGAAAATAAAAGACACAGCGTCCTCTTTTTTTTTTTTTTTTTGCTCCCAGAAAATAGAAGCCCCATCGTCCTCTTTTTGTTTACCCCAGAAAATGGACACCTTAGCAGTCCCTTTTTTTGGCCCCGGAAAATGGACGGCGTATGGACGAGTTTTGTTTTTTTGGAAAGTCCCGTTTATGCTGTCGGGTTTCCTGATAAATTTCCTAGTTTCCGATTTGGAGTTAAGGAATTCTTTTGGGGAAAATTCAGAATAAAAATAATTTCAGAGTTTATAGAAGTTTGTTAAGAAAATCTTATAGAAAAATTCAGGGGGCAAAGTCCGCTCCCGTCTTTTTGAAAATAAACTCTACGGTCAGTTTTTTTTTTTTAAATCACTCATTTGGAGTTAAAGAGTTCCTATGGGGAAAACTCGAGGCAAAAATCACTCATACATTCTTTAAGAGTTCTAATGGAGGAAATTCAAATATTGTCAAGAGTCCGATTAAAGACCAAAATTAATCAGAGTCCAGTTGTAGCCCGAAATTCGTCAGAGTCCAGTAAAAGACCGAAAATTAGTCAGAGACCAGTTTATACCCAAAATTTGTCAGAGACCATTTAAAACCGAAAATTAGTCAGAGACCACTTTATGCCCAAAATTTGTCAGAGTCCAGTAAAAGAAAATATTATTCAGAGACACTTGAGGACCAAAACCCCTCCCCTTCCGGCTCGTTGGCGTCGTGAGGGGGCTTGGTGGACGGCTGCCGGAGTGTGATGCTCCGTTGGGCAGTCCTCTGTCCTTTTCTGGCCTTGTGCTCCTGCTGCTGTCTTCTCCAATTGTGCCGGATCGCTTTTCCTTTTCCTTATGTTTCGTTTTTCTCCCCCCTCTTCTCCTATCTGCTTGTCGTTTCCTGCCGACCTTTTGCTTGTTTTGGATTATTTCTTTGGACTTCTTCTATTTTGACGCCCGGGTGCTTGAGGAGGCATACTCTTGCACCCGTAGAACTGTAGTACCCGACGTCTCGAGCGAGGGGAACCTTTTATTGTCAATCCCCCTTTCGTCGCTGAACCCGATCTCGACGGACTGACGGTTCTTAAGGTGGCGTTTGTGGGGCGTATACTCACGACGCACCCCTAGGGGGCCCCGGCATGATAGGCGATAGCTTCCTGTTGGGTGTCCTGCCTCTAATTGTGGCTCCATGGTGGGTATGGGGGCACATTCGTGGATGAATTTGTCACTTTTCGTCTCTATGTCGTTGAATGTTTCCGTTGTACCCTCTCAGGCTCGTGGGGTGGGCGACCAAGCCCCCGAGTCGGCCTGTATTGGAAGACCAGGCTCTGTAGCTCCCGCTGCGTTGGGCCCCGACCTTGCTCCTCCTTTGACCGTCCTGACTTCTTCCCCCAGCTCCCCTCCCTCCTCTGAGGTTGGGTCGAGCCTCCAGCCCCCGGTGGTGACCACTTCGTCCCCTGGTGTGGCTAAGTCTTTCGTTGTGACTACTGCGCCTTTTGACCCCTCTCTCTCTAGGGGTTCTCAACGCCGTTCGCGCCCCAACCGCACTCGCTCGATTCCTTCCCGTGCTGATGTGTATCAGGCCTTGTTTGGTCCTGCTTCATGGGCCAAATACTTTGATCTCCTCCCTCTTGATTCTGCGCCTCCTGACGATTTCTCCCTCCATCGGCATCTTGTAGATTCCGTGGATGCGTGTGTTACTTTCAACCCCACTCGTCTCGGTACACGTGTCGTTGCTGCTCCTTCTCAGGATGCGGCTTCCCGCTTGGCTGCCTTATCTTGCCTTGGCGAGATCCCTGTTCGGGTCTCCAAGAACGTTCAGATGAATTCCAGTGTTGGCACTATTCTCCTCCCACCCCATGTTGCAACCGGTGTTCGGAATCTGCAGGATTGCCACGATGATATTCGGCATATCCTTGATGCCCAAGGCCATTCTGTCCTCCAGGTTGACTCGTTTACTCGTCCCCCTCGTGGTCGTCGCCGTCAACCCCTTCGCGTTGTGAAGATCACCTTTGATGGTAGGACCCTTCCATCCTCTGTCATTCTTGCTGGTGCTAGGTGCTCTGTCCAGGAGTATATTCCTTCTCCTCGACTTTGTAATAAGTGCTAGAGGTTTGGGCATGGTGCCCTCCGCTGCTCTGGGACTGTCTCTCTCTGTCCTTTGTGTGGGAGTGAAGGTCACTCTAAGTCGGAGTGCACTTCTTCCCAAGCTCGCTGCCTCAACTGCGGTGAGGCCCATCCTACGTTCTCCCGTGCCTGTGTCCATTACAAGCTTGAGGCGGCCGTCCTTAATCTGAAGCACCGGGAGCGTTTGTCTTTTCCTGAGGCGAGGCGCCAGGTTCGCCGGCTCCCGCCTTATACTAACATCTCTTATGCTGGCGTGTTGCGCTCTTCCTCTCCTCGTCCTTCCCCCCTTCCTCAGACTCTCAACCGTTTCCGGGCCTTGGACCCTGATACGCCCACTGCCCCCTCCTCTGTTCCTTTGAGTTCTTTCCCGAGGGGTCCCCCTCCTGGTCCTTTGTCTGGGGTTCCCCTTCTTTCAACCCGGTCTGTCATGTCTCCTGTGTCTTCTTCCTCGTCCCCCTCCGATCCTCCTTCCCATCCTCTTCCTCCATCTATCGGCTCTCCCCGCCGCCTGTCGGTGTGGGCGGATGTCCATCGCTCTCCTAACGGCCGTCGTGTGTGCTCTCGTTCGGCTTCTGTTGAGACACTGGAATCCATTGCCCGGTACGTAGTTGCTGGGACACCTGTCTCTTTAAGTCAGAAGCGTAAGCCTGGCTCCTCTCCTTCCTCTTCCCCGGCGGGTAAGAAGGCTTCGCTTTCTTCCTTAGCTCCTACTTCTGGCTCTGTTGCTCCTTCCCCTCCCGTTTCAGTGGTTGCGCCCCTGTTCCTGCTATGGAGGTTTCTTTGGCCCCTGCTTCCCTTTCGGTTGCTGCTCTTGCTGGGGTGCGCTCCCCTCTTTCTACTCCCCCTCTTCCTACTGCTGTCCTTGACTGCTCCTCTCCGTTGTCTCCTCCTCTTCCTCCTCCTCCTCCGGACCCCGCCCGCCCACCTCTGATCTGTTCTCCCGTTTCCTTCCCTCCGTCTTTGCTCAGTTTACCCATGCCCCCTAACCCTGACATTGCTGACCCTGATCCCGACCCTGATATTCTTTAACGTGCTCTGTTGCTCTTTCGCCTTTGTTTCTTCCTTGTTCTCTGTTTTTGTCCTTTCTCTTCTCGTCGTTGTCCATTCTTCAATGGAACGTTCGAGGTTATTACGCCAATTTCCTCGAACTCCAACTTCTGATTTCGCGGTTTTCGCCCCTTTGTGTCTGTCTCTAGGAGCCAATGCTTGGTGCTCGTCCTGGTCGTTTTCGTGGCTATTCCTTTCTCTCCCCCCCCCCCCCCAGCCATTGCTGGGGCTTCTAATTCTTCTGCTCTCTTGATTCGTGGAGATGTTCCCTTTGTTCCTTTACTATTTCCTTCGCCTCTCCATTGTTCTGCTGCTCGTATCTTTGTGGGGAAATGGTACACAGTTTGTTCCATTTATCTCCCCCCGAGTGTCCCGCTCTCTCTTCCTGATTTGAAACACCTCCTAGACTCCTTGCCGGAGCCTGTGCTCCTGCTGGGTGACTTCAATTGTCGTCATTCTCTTTGGGGTGACGTTCTGACGAATACCCGGGGTCGCCTCCTTGAGCCGTTTCTCCTATCTTCTTCCCTGTCTCTTCTGAATTCTGGTGAGCCCACTCATTTGGACTCTCGGACTCGCACCCTTTCTTGTCTTGATCTTTCTCTCTGCTCTTCTTCTCTTTACTTAGATTTCACGTGGCAGGTTCTTGATGACCTCCATGGAAGTGATCATTTCCCCATCCTTGTTTCCTTTTTCTCTTTTCGCCCTTCCCTCTCTTTCCCTAGGTGGCAGTTTGCTAAGGCAGACTGGACCCTATTTACCCTTAGTGCTGCTCTCTCTGACCTCTCCCTTCTGCCTCTCTCGCGCTCTCCTCCTTTTTCATGACACTGTCTTCAACGCTGCCCTCCGCTCTATTCCTCACTCTTCCTCTCGGGGTCCACGGAAGTGCGTTCCCTGGTGGAATGCGGACTGTGCTCGGGCTGTCCGCTGTAAGCGTGCAGCCTGGAAGAGGCACCGCCGTAGGCAGACGACCGATTCTTTTCTTTTCTTTCGGAAAGCAAGTGCGGTGGCCCGTAGGGACATCCGTACGGCTAAACGTGAATGTTGGGCATCTTATGTCTCAACAATTACGTCCGAAACCCCTCTGGCCCAGATCTGGAAGCGTATCCGCAAGATAGCGGGTAAGTTCGTTCCCGATGTTTCACCGGTCCTTCACCTCCATGATACTCTTGTGGCGGACCCGTTGCAGGTCGCTTCCGAACTGGGTTCCCACTTTTCTTCTGTTAGCTCTGGTCTTCATCTTCCCCAATCTTTCCTTCTTCGTAAACCTGTCCTTGAGTCTCGTCCTTTAGATTTCTGCACTCATCTTCAGCTTCCCTATAATGATCCCTTCTCTCTCTCTGAACTTCGTTCTGCCCTGGCCCTCTGCGGTTCTACGGCGGCGGGCTCCGATGGTATTCATTATGAGATGCTTCGCCATCTCCCTCCGGGCACGTCTCAGTATTTACTGAGTCTGTATAATCGGATCTGGGAGTCGTCGTCAGTCCCTGAGGCCTGGCTCGATGCCGTTGTCCTCCCTGTTCGCAAACCGGGGTCTCTGGGTACTTCCCCTAAGGACTTTCGCCCTATTGCTCTCATAAGTTGTGTCTGCAAACCCTTTGAACGTATGGTTAACGTTCGTCTGATGTGGTTCCTAGAACACCATCACCTCCTCTCCCCTTTTCAATTTGGTTTCCGCAAGTGCCGCAGCACGACGGATGTCCTGGTGAACTTGGAGGTCTATATTCGTACTGCTTTTGCTGCGAAGACCTCCGTTGTTGCCGTCCTTTTTGACCTGGAAAAGGCTTACGACACCACTTGGCGTTATCATATCCTATCTCAACTTCATTCTTTTGGCCTTCGTGGTCATCTCCCTCTCTTTCTCCGCAGCTTCCTCTCTCGTCGTTCCTTTCGGGTGCGCCTTGGTACCGCTCTCTCTCCCTCTTTTCAGCAATACGAAGGTATGCCCCAGGGTAGTGTTCTGAGCACTACTCTTTTTCTGGTTGCCCTCAATGGTCTTCTTTCCTCTCTTCCTTCTGGTGTCTTCTCCGCTCTCTATGTCGATGATCTTACCCTTTGTTGTCAGGGTGATGATTCGCCTCTCCTTCAACGCCGGCTTCAACTTGCAATTGATGCCGTGTCGTCTTGGGCCACTGATCATGGCTTCAAGTTCTCTACTTCTAAGACTTGTGCCATGACATTTACGCGGAAACGGGTTGTTCTTCGTCCCTCTTTGTCACTTTATGGTCATCCCCTTGAATACAAAGATTCCGCGAAGCTTTTGGGGTTATTCCTTGACACTCGTTTGTCTTGGTCTCCCCATATCTCTTACCTCCGTGTTGAGTGCTCTAAGGCCCTTACCCTCCTTCGGGTCTTGTCCCATACTTCTTGGGGGGCAGATAGGCGCACTCTCCTTGCTTTTCATTCCTCTCTCGTCCTGTCTAAGCTCGATTATGGTTGCCCTGCTTACTCGTCTGCTTCTCCTTCTACTCTTCGCCGTCTTGATGCTTTGCACCATACTGGGTTGCGCCTCAGTTCTGGTGCCTTTCGTTCGACTCCCGTCCTTAGCTTGTATGTTGACACTGGCTTCCTGTCTCTCCAGGACCGCCGTGATCGCTACTGTCTTCGCTATCTTGCGCGGTCCTTGCAACATCCTTCCTCTCGCCTCTATCGTGCTTTAACTTTTACCCCTCCTGCGGTTCCTGTTCCTCTTCACCACCTCCCTCTTTCTGTCCGGTTATCTCGCCTGCAGGATTCTCTTTCCGTTCGTATTTCTGATGTTTCTCCTCGTGTTGTTCCTTCTTTGCCCCCGTGGAGGGTCCCTCTTCCGCGGTTTTGTACATCCTTGACCCGTATCACTAAAGCTTTTACCCCTCCTGTGGTTCTAAAACGCCTTTTCCTCGAGCACTTTTCTTCTCACTCCCGCTCCGTTTCTGTCTTCACCGATGGGTCTAAGTCAGCGGACGGTGTTGGCTACTCTGTTGTTTTTCCTGATCGCACTTATATGTGTCGCTTGCCTCCGGAGACTAGCATCTTTACAGCGGAACTTTATGCTATTCTCTATGCTCTTCGTCTCCTACTTTCTCGTTGTCAGTCTTCCTTTGTAGTTGTTGTTGACTCTCGTAGTGCCCTCATGGCTCTCGGGTCCTTTAATCCGGTTCATCCAGTAGTTGTCGAGATCCAGCATTGGCTGTTTCTTGTTCACAGTAAATTTAAGTCGGTTGAGTTTTGTTGGGTTCCCAGCCATATTGGTGTGTCTTTAAATGAGCGTGCGGATGCTGCCGCCAAGGTAGCTGTCCGCTCTTGTCCCATCTCTCGTAAGGGCATTCCGTATTACGACTTTTACCCGGCTATCCATTCCTCAGTCCTTACCCGTTGGCAGGCTTCTTGGTTGTCTGTTACTGGTAACAAGCTACGTACTCTTAAATGTTGTGTTTCCTCGTGGCAGTCCTCCTTCCACCGTAACCGGCGGTGGGAAACAGCTCTGGCGAGGTTGCGTATTGGCCATACTCGCTTAACCCATGGTCACTTGATGGAGCGCCGCCCTGCTCCTTATTGTCCTAGTTGCATTGTCCCTCTTACGGTCGTGCATGTCCTTCTTGAATGTCCTGACTTCCAGGACGAGCGTATGTCTTGCTTTCCGACCGCCCCTCGCGGTCACCTGTCCCTCAATAGAATTCTTGGTGACTCGGATACTTTTGATATCGTTCGCCTTATGCGTTTTTGTTCTCGTATTGGCATCCTTGGTGATATTTAGCGCCCTCTGATTATTTTGCGTCTTTGATGGTGCTACATAGCCTTCCTGGTTTGGTGCCTTCTTTTGATAATTACTTACTTACTTGAGGACCAAAATTAACTGGAATTATTCAGAAACCATTTGAAGACCGAAATTAACCGGAATTTGACAGAGGCCATTTTTGTACAAGTTCTTTAGTACCAGGCCAATTTTCCCAAAATTTAAAGCAGACATACTTCTAACTGAGCAAGTAAAGAAAATAAAGTTACCGAGTTTCGACTTTTGTCCCCTGCATTAGTTGGCTTGTGTAAATTCACTAATATCAGGCTAAGTTCCCGAGATTTTAAAACCCCACTACATTTCAAACCCTGTAAAATAATTCAAGACTTTAACCGAGCTCCAATTCCCGCATTCTGCTTTAGTTCATCAAACTTAATTATTTCAGATCAAGACGTTCTCCAGTCTATCACCTTTATCAGGAGTAAACATATTCTCTCCTTAATACCCTTTTTTTTTTTTACTCAGCTATGTAAATAATCACTAATGAGTTCATATTGACACGGTAATAAAAATCACAAGGTCATATCGCACCTTACTTTCCTCCATGCCCCCGAATCCCTTCATGTTACGAACCTGACTACAGCGTTGGAGAGTGGAGTAGCGACGTCAACGCCATCTGTGAGCCTGCTCCCTAAACCCCCACTAAATGGACGATGCCATCTGGTGGTGGCAGTATGATACCTGCAAGAGACTAAAGATTCCTGCCTTGGTCATCCCGAAGAGTTGCTGTGGCTGTCCTCTGGTGGGGTGGCGACTATAAATCAGCGCCATCTGTTATGATATGGGCTGTATGTCAATGCCAGAGTCCGTAAGTGGTATTTCCTAGTTTCACAAGTACCGGCCAGTTTACTGATGACATGTTTATATCCATAGAGGCGACGTAGGGTTGCTGTGGTACGAGGACAGTCAGTCTACCCAGGGCAGCCTATTATCTCTCTACTCCATTCTGCTTGATGTGAGCAGTGAGCCACCGCCGAAGAGGAACTGAGTAGTATCTGCTGTCTGCCTGTGAAGTGGCAATGACAGAATTCGGCGTATCCCGGGACTGGCGAGAGGAAGAGACGACCAACAGTGAGGTGCTACGGAGGAGTGTAACTAGCTAGTTGCAAGAAGCTCCTGCCAGGGGTTCGCTACCCTTGTATTTGTTCATGTAGAGGCCCAGCACCGCGAGGCTGATGTTCTCTGCCAGCACCAGGGTGGAGAGTGATTGTGGGCGTTCACAAGGAGCAACTAGTGAGACTGTAGACAGGCTGGCCCGTGGCTAGGGTAGACACGTGGGTGTTTCCCAGTACTGGTTGAGGACGGTACTGTGTGTTGAGGAAACACGGAAGTTGACAAGGCTGCATTGCCTGAGCATCGAGGAGTGCTTAGTGTCCTATGTGAGAGCGACACATGTGTATATATCAGTGTGGAAATACTTCGTTTATGATTCTATTTAAGGTGATGGGAAGGTGGTGATAAGTGGCGGGAATATATTGATAAAGGATGAAGTGTTGTATTCTTTTAACGTCCCCCTTTTTATTACATGCATTACCAAGCCTACTCTTTGAAAGTCACTACCGACTTGGGGTCGGATACCAGTACTTTGAGTCATTGATGAAGAACCCGGTTGTGACCCATAGTGCCCGTAAATTCAGCTCTCTTATCTCCCTCCCTCACCCCTTACCTTTCCCCTCCCATACCTCCCCCGACTCCTTTTGCCCTTATCTCCCCCCCCCTCTCTCCCCTCCCCCTTCATCTCGCCCTCACCCCCTACTTCCCCTTCATCTCGTTCATTCTCCATCTTATCCAGAAATAATCAATAATCCTACTGTATTGTTATTCTCTCTATATCATTGTGTTCTTTGTATTCTCTTCCATGTTTTCTGTGTTTACTCAATGTTCTGCAAATGTTCATTGCATGTTCTCTGTACAACTTTTATACTCACTATTCATGTTTTCTCTGCGTTCAAATCATATTTATCACCGGTTTCTCCATGTTTTCCATTTTCTCATAATGTTCTTAGCATGTTCAGCTCATATTTTTCACCTCTCTTCCATGTTCACTGTGTTCTTTGTCATGTTTTCATGTTCGTCTTATGTTCTCTGTACAACTTTTTATACTCATTATTAATGTTCCCCACAAGTTCACTGTGTTCTTTGCATTCTCTTCCATGTTTTCTCTGTTCTTTATCATGTTCTCCATGTTCTTTGACATGTTCTCAAAGTTCACTGGGTTCATCACCTTCTCTTCCTTGTTTTGTGTTCTTTGTCATATTCTCCATATGTTCACCATGTTCACCGCATTCTCTTACATGTTTTCTGTAATCTTTGTCATGTTCTCAATGTTCTTAGCATATTCCTCACAAGTTCATTGTGAAGAATATGTACAATAAATATTCATTGTTTCTTCATATTCTGTTTTTTTTCATGTTCTCTGCAAGTTCATATTCCCCACAAGTTCACTGTATTCATCGCATTCTCTTACATGTTCTTTAAACTCAAATGTACCAAGACATTCTTTTCCTAACGTTCCTTGACTAAAATCATTCGCCAATCAACAAAAAATAGTCACTTTTATCATTTCTTAACTAAACTTATTCGCCATTTAACTAAAAATAGTCAAGATTGGCCTCGTTCAACACTTTTCTTAAAATATCCTTTCTCTTAGCTAAAAATTGTCAAAGGAGACTTTCCAACACCGATCATAACTAACTTTATCCATCGTCAATCAACTGAAAATAGCCACGTTCGTCATTCTTTTCTTATCATTTTTTAACTAAAATTATTCGTCAATCAACTGAAAATAGTCAAGTGTAGCTTTGTTCAATACTTTCTTCACTAACAATAAACTTCGTGGAGTACAAAAATAGTCAAATGTAATTTCTTTCAGCACTTTTGTAACTTTATTTATATACAAGAAGGTACATTGAAGTTTAAAAGATAACATAGAAATGAAGTTGATTTTACATTCTTGTAAAGCCACTAGCACGCATAGCGTTTCGGGCTACCAAAATTGTGTCGTTAAGTAAGAAATACAGTCAAGGACACTCTTCTAGGAATCAATAACATACTCAAAGACAACAATAACACACCCAATGACATCAATAATGCACTCAAAATACTACTTAAGCACTAAATACACATTAATACATTAATTACTACATAATACATTAATTAATACATTAATACATTAAATACACATTAATACACAAAAATACATTAATTCACAAAAATACATTAATTCACAAAAATACATTAATTGCACTAAATACTACTACTACTACTCAAAATACTAATACTTACCAAAAATACTACTCATGTCCTCAAAAGTTATTCTCAGTCATCAAAGTTATTCTCTAAGTCACCTTCGTTCATCAGAAAAGCTTTCTAAGACATCTTCGTTCATCAAAGTTATTCACTAACTCTCCTTCGTTCATCAAGGTTTGACATTTGTATAAGCTTCATGCAAAATAATATCATCAAGTTGTTGTTGATATATCAATAACTGTTGATATGTTGTTGAACTTTGCTCTAAGACATCAATGTTGTTCTCTAAGACATCAATGTTGTTCTCTAAGACATCTTCAAGCATTAAATAACACTCCCAAATGTATCTGGTTCAGCTTTTCATGTCAAACTTACACTTCTGTTAAAATATATTTTCTTAGAAACTTTATCTTAAAAATATTCCCTGAACAACTAGCTAACGTAACCTTACTTGCCTGAGCTAACCTATCCTAACGTAACTTACCTAACATAACTTACCCAAACTGACATAACCTAACTTACCTTACCAAACCTAACTTAACTTACATAACCTAACCTATCCTATCTTAATGTAACTTACCTAACCTAACCTAACTAAACTTAAGCTAACCAAACTTAACCTAACCTTACTAACTTAACATAACTTACCTAACTTAACCTAACCTTACTAACTTAACATAACTTACCTAACTTAACTAACCTAACCTAACTTAACTAACCTAACTTACCTAATCTAACCTACCTAACCTAACCTTACATAACTTACCTAACCAAACTTACTTAACCTAATCTAACTAAACCTAACCTAACTTAACTTACCTAACCTAACCTACCTAACCTACCTAACCTAACTTACCTACCTAACCTAACTTACCTAACCTAACCTACCTAACCTAACCTTATGAAACTTACTTAACCTAGCCTAACTAAACGTAACTAAACCTAACCTAACTTAACTTACCTAACCTAACCTACCTAACCTAACTTAACTTACCTAACCTACCTAACCTAACCAACCTAATCTAACTTACCTAACCTAACTTAACTAAACTTAATTTACCTAACTTTACCTAACCTTAGTAATTTAGCATAACTTAATTTAACTAACCTAACAATACCTAACGGACCTAACCTAACCTACCTAACCTAACTTACCTAACCTAACCTACCTAACCTAATGTAATGTAACTTACCTAACCTAACCTAACTAAACTTAACTTACCTAATTTTAACAAATAGCACTAACCCTGTTTTAATTCAACTTACCTAACCTAACCCAACCTAATCTAACCTACATTATATTACCTAACTTAATGCAACTTAACTTACATAACCTAACCTAACATAACAACCGTACTTAGCTTACTAACTTAACTTACCTAACCTAACTACATTTACATAACCTAACCTAACTTACATAACCTAACCTAACTTGCATAACCTAACCTAATTTAACTAGTCCAACTTACAAATTTTTCCCTATCTGAGCTAACTTACCCATCCTGACATAACCACCATACATAACTTACAAACTTAACTTACATAATGTAACATAACTTATCTACCCCTCAACTACCTAACCTCCTCCACCTATTGTAACTTACCTAACATACCCAAACTCACATGACTTGACTTACATAACCTAACCTAACTTACCTAGTCCAAGTCACCTAACCAGTGTGACGGAGTTCCCCCCCTTATAATTCTCCCACGTCTGCAGTAAGAGTCATGTCTACTTTTCCCAAGCGTTCTCTACGTTGCAGGCTACAATTTGATATATGGGAGAGAGTGAAGTGTTCTCGGAGAGCCGAGAAATTTGTGAAATAGTAATATTTGGCCTGTGGTTTAGGCCCTTTAGGGAGCCAAGATGGCGCTGGCCTCCCTGATCTCCCGCCAAAACCGTGTGACGTCAGTGGCACCGGATTGGTCACCGACAGCAATGTGGCACCGAGAGCCAATGAAAACTCCCCGTAGCGAAAGTGACGTCACGAAGGAAGGGGGTCCAGGCCGTGCGCCACTCTGGCGCCAGCAGTCAGACACGACACGTCATAGAGGTCGGACGTGCGACGGTTGGTCCTGTCAGTTGGACAGTTGTTTCCCGCTCCCGTGGATTTACGCGTCACCTGAAGTCTGCCAGTACTCTGAGAAGTCTTCCCTAGTTCATGTGTTGAACCAGAAGAGGGAATTGACAGTTATTTGAGCAACAAGTGCTCCAGTCAGGTACTGTGCCAGTAGCAGTGAAGCCGTGCAGTGACGTACGTGACGTCTGTGGCAGTTCACCAGTTCGTGACAGCGTAGTGGCTGACAGAGCCACTGGGTAGCTGAGGAAGAGAGGACTCTTTGGGGAAACCGGACAACTGTAGCTGAGACGTAGGCGACAGCCGTTGCTGGGAGAAGACGACGGCCAGGAGACCGACTCCAACCTTCAAGAAGTCAAGAAGGAGGACGGACCTGCAGTGAGGAGGCACGGAGACGACGCGCTAAACGGTGGGACGACGAGAGGCTCTGGTAGGACACGACGACGTGTAGTGTGGGGGCGTTCCCGACACGAGGACCAGGAGCTACATCTCGACTCTCATCGGAGGATAGGGTGAAGTAGGTGTTTCTAGTTCCCTCCCCATTCCCCTTTAGTTAGCTATGTTATTTGGCTATATTATCTAGCCTGAGGATTTTATATGTCGTGAGCAAGTCTCACCCATGTCACGATAAAGCACCAGTGTGCTAGACAGTACTATCAAGAGTACTTATAATATTCATGTGGATTATTGGTGTGTACAGGCACCAGGAACAAGTGATAAATTTACTGTGTTGTGTATATCTTTCTATAGATTTTGATATGAACATATAGTGGTAAATTATATATAATATTATGCCAGTATTTGAAAGTTAGGCTGTGTGCCCAGAAATCATTTATTTTCTATGTATTGATATATGATGTATCTACATTATATATGCCATGTTTATGCAGTGATGAGTCATTTGTGAGTACAGTGAATTATTGCGTTATCGCCCACGAGAGAAAGTACTGAACACTCCAGTGTTAATATTTCATAATATATTGTTGGATGAATAACAGTGTAAGACCATTACAGTGAGTCATGGTAGCATTGATTGTAGAAAAGACTGTTTGAGCCTGAGTACAGTGTAACCAAGTGATACGTGCTACTGTAGCCAATATCGTGTGTGCGAGTTCATAGTAATATTGGAGAACTTAAGGAAACAGCGCGCGTGAATCTGAAAACAAGCAAAGAGCTTCCGCGCGGGGACCAGGCGATCAGCTGTTCTTGACACTTGATGAGGAGGGGGAGGTGTTGCCATCTAGTGATCGCAGACTATTCGTGGGAATTACCGGCCGCGTCAGGATCAATTGATTTATTTGTTATTGTTTGGCCTTGTGACATCTTTCATACATTTTAAGTAAAATACAAAATTACCTTTGTGTTTTTATCATTCCCTCCATTGATCTTGTGGCTACATTATACTGAAAGCATTGAGTGATAACAATAAGTACCTGCCTGATTCCTGATCTTTTGAGTGTGACCTTGCCAAGGCTACCACTAATTCCACCAGTCCACTGATGGTGTTACTGGCCACCTAAAACACCAGTTGGCGACCTTGTGGTTTACCGTAGAGCCCGATTGTTGGGGAGGGCACATGACAGTCTAGTGAACGAGTCGTGTTCTCACTCTTTCTTGATCAGAGGCCGTCGAGATTGACTGGGAGACTCTCCTGGCGTGCAGTGGCGCCGTGAAGATCGAGTGAAGACCCGCAGGGCTACGGTGAGTGACTTTGAGCATAACTATTGCTCACCCCAGACTAGAGTGAAGAGAGGTGAAACCCCAACACCAGACATGACCTAACTTACATAAATATTCCTGCTGGTCTTTTAGTGTCAATCAATGTCTCATATTCATTTGTTCGTTTCAAGGATTAATTTCTCAAATGGTCATTTATGCAATTTCAAGTGCTATTTGTTAAAGACTTTGTGTTTAAGCAATTTCAAAGGATTTTGTTATATGTAGGCATTTACTCGTTTCAAGGGTAAATTTCTCAAATGGTTGTTTATGCATTTGAAGGATTATTTGTTAAAGTTGGGATATTTTAGCATTTAAAGGGATATTTGTTAGATCAGTCAGTTTATGCACTTTGTAACCTTTTCATTTAAAGTTCGTCAAGTTACTCATAAGTTGTATTTATTATGTTTGATATAATAGTTCTTATTCTTCCCCCTTTAGATCTTAGTGTATTTATTGTGTTTGATATAAATTGTTCTTATTCTTTGACTTTTAGCCTAACCTTTCAGATGTAGTTTATTGTGTTGAACATATTTTGTTGAATATATTATTTTTAACCTAACCTTACAGATATAGTTTTTTTCTCCTTTTTGTATATTTTACCCAAACCCATCTTCCACTTAACCTTCTAACTGGGAAGGGTAAGTGAGATTTTCTTAACAAACTTCTATGAACTCTGAAATTATGTTTTGTCTGAATTTTCCCCATAAGAATTTTTTTACTCCAAATCGGAAACTGGGACTTTCAAAAACAAAACTCGTTTTTTAGCTGTCCATTTTCCGGCCCCCCCCCCCTCCCCACAAACAAAAAAAAAGAAGAGGACGCTGCGTCTTGGTCCATACTGGTGTACAGATGTTCTCCCCGGCAGTTCCCGGGGACTGTGCCCGTCAGAAACATCGCCTCAGAAATCATTAGTCGACAACTTACCCATCAGCCCTCCAGGGGGGGGGGGGGGTTACTGACAGTGATCCAAAACCATTCAAACAATATTTTCCGTATTATATAAACCAGTGACGAGTTTGTGTAGTGTTGAGAAGGTGGTCATCGTCATTGATGGGCAGGTTTGGGGGAACAGGATTAAACAAGGAAGAATCTTTTAATTATCTACAGCCTGGAGCAGGGCAAGGTATGAGGTGATTGAGGGTGTCGCGTGTGCTGAACACAATGCTATAGCACTCCCTAGGCTGTGTGTGGCTCCTGGGTGTTCCCTAGGCTGTGTGTGGCTCCTGGGTGTTCCCTAGG
>NW_025552822.1:0-14465 GCF_020424385.1 Procambarus clarkii | reverse complement strand
TAACTGCAGGCCTAATAAAAAAGGTGGCGGTACAGCAATATTTACAAAGATACCTTCATTTGCAATAGTGTCATCAGTGATAGAGACGACTATTGTGAATATCCCTTTGCCAAGTTCTCCAGTAAATCCATTAAATCCTCCCTGATAATCGGTGCCATCTATAGATTTCCTAATACCAACATAGCTTTATTCTCTGACAATGTAAGGAATCTTATCATAAATAACAATCTCAACAAAAATCATATCATTCTGGGAGGTGATTTCAATATTGACCTGGGTCTTCAAAACAACCCTCAAGTTGACTATTTCCGTAACAGTATGCACTCCTGTATGCTAATCCCCACAATCACCAAGCCCACCCGAGTCACTCAAACATCTGCCACTACCCTGGATCACCTATGGACTAATATAACAGCTCCCCTTACATCTGGGTAATTTATGACAGAACAACTGACCACTATCCTACCTTCCTCATAGCAAACATTGACACATCACCACCAGAAACCAAAAAACTTTCATTCAGGCTACATAGTGAATCAGCTTTAGGCAATCTCTCTAATGCACTTCACAATATTAACTGGGAATCTGAATTTAATAATTCACAGGATATAAACTCATCAACTAACCACTTTCTCTCCAAAACTCTAAGCCTCTACAACACTCACTGTCCCCTCCTTACCAAACAAGTAACTGATAAAAGAAAAAATAACCCGTGGCTCACAAGTGGCATAATTAAATCAATCAACAAAAAACATGAATACGAAAAGAAATTTAGGAGTGGCCTAGTTTCAATGGAAGTAGTTAAAAGGTACTCATCAGTGCTTACCAGTATCATAAGAAAAGCAAAACTTTCATATTATGAGACTAGATTCAAAGAAGCAAAAGGCAGCATGAAAAGCACATGGAATACCATCTCTAACATCCTGGGAACTAAACAACACTCCCACAACCATATAACACTCTCTAAGGATGGCCTTACACTGTCATCTGACTTAGAAATGGCGAATGAATTTAATAGCTTCTTTTCATCGGTTGGTGCTAACCTTGCAAGTAAAATCCCACAGACTTAGACATATATCAACACATATCTCTCAGGCAGCTATCCAAACTCTCTTCTCCTCTCACCAGTCAGCCCGTCAGATGTTGTGTCCATCATACACTCACTAAAAACCAAAGCTGGGAACATCAGTGAAATCCCATCCATTGTATACAAGAGTGCCTCCCATGCCCTTGCACCACCTATAGCTCTGCTGTTCAACAAATCCCTTGAGTGTCATACCTTCCCTGATATCCTTAAAAACGCAAGAGTAACGCCAGTTCATAAAGGAGGTAATCCGTCAGACATAAACAACTACAGACCAATATCGAACCTACCCATACTATCAAAAATATTTGAAAAAATTATCTACAAACAGCTCTACTCCTATCTCGTAAAATTCGACATTCTTAGCCCCTGTCAGTTTGGCTTCCGCTCTCAAAAGAGCACCAACGATGCAATTATTAGTCTCCTTGATATAATTTACTCAGCCCTTGACAAAAATGAGTTTCCAATTGGACTCTTCATTGACCTGAGAAAGGCCTTTGATACTGTTAATCACGATTACCTCTTATGTAAACTCCATCATTATGGAATCCGAGGCCATGCACTGGACTATATCCAATCCTATCTTAGTGATAGACACCAATCACTACCAATAACCGTTGGAGTGCCACAGGGCAGCATCTTGGGACCCCTACTATTTCTTATATACATTAATGATCTGCCTAATGTCTCTAACATTCTGAAACCTATTTTGTTTGCTGATGATACTACCCTCATTTACTCCAACACCAACCCACACACACTAAATGATGTTGTAAATAATGAACTAAAAAAAGTCCACTTATGGATGTCAACCAACAAACTAACACTTAACATAGAAAAGCCCTACTACATCCTATTTGGAAGCATATCTACAAATGCAATTCAGCTTCAGATTGCCAATGTAAACATTAGCAATAAAAATGATGGAAAGTTTCTTGGCATATTCCTAGACAAGAGACTCAACTTCAGTACCCACATACAACACATAACTAAGAAAGTCTCTAAAACAGTTGGTATACTCTCCAAAATCAGATATTTTGTTCCTAACTCTGCTCTCATCTCTCTATATTATGCACTAATCTATCCCTATCTCTACTATGGTATCTGTGCATGAGGTTCAACCACTGCAAACCACCTCAAGTCCATCATCACCCAGCAAAAATCTGCTATCAGAATAATATCAAATTCTGCTTTCAGACAACACACAGCCCCCTTGTTTAACTCCCTAAACATGCTAAACATAATCTCACTCCACAAATTCTGTGTCAACTACATTTACAAAACCCTGTTCTTAAATGCAAATCCTTGTCTGAAACTCTTCCTGGACAGATGTAATAGGACCCATTATCACCACACCAGAAATAAATATCTCTTCGATATCCCCAGAGTTAAACTTAATCTGTGTAAACACTCTATGCAAATAAAGGGACCCAGTTTATGGAACTCACTCCCTACTGAATTGAAAAGCTGTCCAACTTTTACATCATTCAAAATCAATACTAAAAAGTACCTAATTTCATCTTCATAGTTTTTCACTTTTTGCCTTAAAATTGCACTGTATCTATTGCTACCCAATCTCCCAACCTTTATGTTCCCAATTTGAACATCTTTACCATTGAGATCATTGCTGTTTTCTTATATGTGCTGCCAATCTGTTGTATGGTGTTTATAAATCTTGTTATCTGTATCTTTTGCTACCCAGTCTCCCAATCTTTATGTACCCATTCTGAACATCTTTACCATTGTGATCATTGCTGTCTTATATGTGCTGTCAATCTGCTGTATGGTGTCTATTAATCTTGTTTAAATTACTAATCAAGCTGTCAATGTAATCAATCAGAGCTTTAATATAACAATGTGCTTTAATATACTTACTTATCTCTCTCATCTCATTTTTCTCTTGTAATGTATCTTTCATTTATCAATTCTGATTGAAACTACCTACTTAAAATTATCTGCTAGATTAAGGACCTGCCCGAAACGCTGCGCGTACTAGTGGCTTTACAAGAATGTAAATACTGTACTATCCAATGTATTCTCTCAAACCCAATGTACCTTCTTGTATATATATAAATAAAATAAAATAAAATAAAATAAAATAAAATAAAATATAACCATTTATACTTCACTCTCTTTACCACTGTATCTTCACTTATGAAGACGTATTTATATCACATACGTATTTATAACCATACAGAGAATTTTATGGGTTTATGGGTTGGTTTACACATATATTGATAGCCACACTTGAATCTCTTGCCAAATAAAATTGTTTTACTTCAATTTTTTTTATTTTTTGTGGGGGGCAGGAAGGTATGATCTGTATACCGCAATATTTAGGTGCAAGTGCGGATATGTAGATGAAGAACTTGGGAAAGCCATGCACAAGTCTGGTTTTATTCAACTGGAAGAAATAGTAGCACTTTCTACAGCATAAATCTATTGGATTCCTGGCATTTTCTCAAGAGAAGCAGCCCTGGAACTTCTCTTCAGGCATTAGTTAGTGCACTGGAATTATTGGTGCTTCTCGAGGGCGTGTAAGTTTTCATACCATTACTGTTTTAATAGTGCAAGTATTAAATTGGTGTATAAACTTAAAAACTAAGTTTGTTACTAAGCAAATGCTTGTCATTATTTAAGAAATAGGGTTAAATATTATTAAATTAATAAATAGCATGAATATTCTAAATATATATTTATATATGTCTAATATCATAAGAAATGGAAATGGATACCATCTTTAACAATTTCTCTTTTTATGTAATGCTCATGTAAGTTTATTTTCATTTCCTGCAGGTATTTATAGTCTGTTGCTTAACATGCCACTGCTTGGCACTTTTTGATAATTACTTACACACATTTTACATCTTAGCATGGTCCCATCAATTTTGAGACAACAAAAAGAGTCTTTTTTGAATGGCGTTTCCATCAGTATGAACTTGGGAGAATAAAAGGAGAATTTGACAAGGGGTGCCCTGCATGTGATACAACACCTGTGGCTGTACATATTGATGGCAACAAGAAACTGTATCGTTACAACAAAGTTGGGAGGTAAATATTCAAGTTAAAATATTTAATGCTGCTCATTATTGTTAAGGTATAATGTAAGGTGTAGTAATATGTTTGTAGTGCTATAAACACTGCACTGTATAATATTTATATAGTGTCATGCAACTTTTAATCAGATTTTCTTTAATTGTTAACTGATTACACCTTTATTACTTGCCTTTCAACTTCAGTTGAACTTTTTTATTTGGACTAAGGCTTTACTAATTAAAAAATAATTATTTCACTATATACATTCATTTAGAATAGGAGGGATTATGATGTGAATGCCAGCTTGGGTAGTTGAATTAGTTTTAAGTGAAATGATGTTTAACTGTCATCAAAATGTCTCACACAATGAACATTCATTAATTTAATATCATTCCAGAGGGATCAGAAACTCATATTATTCTGGTGGTATCTTCGCTTGTGACAAAGAAGTTCAAGATCACGTTTCCACTATTCAGAACCTTAAAACTCAAGTAAGAATATTTTTACATCTGTTCGAAAGCCTAAAAATAGGTTTTCAAATAGAAACCTAAGACCTAATACCAGGTTTTTACCCATACAATATTTGAAGAGTACCTTTATATATTAGCTTGAGACATTATCAATAATGTATATTAATTGGACGGTTCCTACTATACAATGTTCAAAAAAATCTATAAATATATGGAATGCATATTGAATGATGAAAAATATTACATAAAAAAAATTACATTTACATATGACTATATATATATATATATATATATATATATATATATATATATATATATATATATATATATATTATATATATTTTGAATTGTGAGGGTACCACCTCTGGTGCCAATGTGGGGACCCATAGCCTCGGAGAAGAAAATAAAAAGTATTCAGAGGAGACCTTGTGGTCTCTCACTGAACACTAATATTATCTTCTCCTACCACCCCCATTCTTTTGTATGTACATATATATATTTACTTTATTTGAACTTGTTACAAAAAGGAGTTACATATGGGTTACAAAGATGGTTGTCATAGGTTGTCGAGTTCCTCCAGCTCCTCAGATGGCGGGCAGGAACCCTGGATGCAGTGCGCATTTCCCCTCTGTATCGCCACACTGAGGCGCTGGAAAAGAAAGCTTGCAGCTCTCGGTCCCTTGTTGTTTCAATGAGCCTAGAACCCAGTTCCTTCAAAAAACTGGTAGCACTTTTACCCCAGGCGCCGAGCGTCTCAGAAGCAATGGGGACAAAATGTAGTGGTGATCCAGTTCTCTATACTTACGGGATTTGGCTGCTTCCCTGTGGGTGGCAGCGCCACCTGGTTGTGCAACACTGAGGTTAATGTAGGTGTTAGCCAGGGTTGATACGCACGTGTAGTCCCATACCAACTGCTTGCCATTCTTCCAAGGGTTCACTGTGATACCATCCGGGCGACCAATAAGAGCATCAGAGTTACGGGGCGTTAGGTAACGGGGCTCTCTTTCAGCTGGGCATCCAGCTGTAGTGAGGCTCCTCTTGATGATGTCGTTAACTTCACTGTGCCTCGAGTGCCATCCCCCTGTGCTTGGCAGAGTAGGCCATGGTGACCGTACCTGTCAGCCACCACCTCGCCGCAAATACACCTATATCTGGTGTGGATTGGGGCAGCAAGGCGGAGGACCACAGCAATTCGGAGGGCGTGTGGTGTGAGACGCGTGCCAGTTGCCGACATTGGGGTTGCTAACAGGAAATCCCCTGCATGTGGTGTTGCTACTGCTGTGAGGCGAGCAATGTCGTGTTGTGTTGTTGCAGCACCCAGGCACTCTGCAGCAACTTGGTCTACAATGGGACCATCCCAGCTGGATTGCTTGTGGGATTTTGGGGATGGTGGTTGAGGTGATTGGCCTGCACGAGAGGCCCACTCTGTGGCACAGCGTGTAAAATTGGGATCATGTACACCTGCCAGCTGATGTAAGTGGGCAGGTAGAATTTCCTTCACAAGGTCGTCGGATGCTGATAAGGAGGACAGGAAGGCTGGAACAGCGATTTGTGTTGCTGTTCGAACTCCGAGGCCCCCAAGTCTTACGGGAAGAGAGGCTTGTTTCCACTGTAGGTCATCGAGAGAGAGGTTAAGGGCTTTTTCTAGCATTGATTTCAGTAACCGGTCATACTCACTTAGTTTTTGGCTACTGTAAGATGGTGAACACCTCAGAAAGTAGGTTAACCTGGGGAGGGACAGACATCTGGTGATGAGGTAGAGTGCATCATGAGCATCAATATCCTCAATCCTCCCATCCATCCTCTTAGGTCGGCGATTTTCTTATCAAGGACCTCATCGATGGCTTTCAACCCCAGGGGAGCTCCTAGGAGTGTGCTGTCTTCAGGTTTAGTTTTATGGATATTTGGCAGAAGACCCTCTATTCTCTCTACGATGCCCTGGTTGGAACATATTATTTCACATTTAGAAGGGTTCAGGGTGAGGCCTAAAACTGCACCTTGCTCCTGGATTTTTCTGATGTCCTCCAGGAGGGAGTCTTGGGAACCAGCTAGGGTACCGTCATCCAAGAACCAGATGTTAAGCTCGCTGGACAGGACCTCTGTGACTTGTTTGATGACTAAGCAGAAAAGGAGAGGAGCGAGGGGGTCACCCTGTTGGACGCCTTCTCGCGAGTCAATTTCATGTTCGCCAAAAAGTAGCTTAAGATCCATACTGTAGCATGAATGTACAAAAGGGTAGAGGGAAGGGAAATGACTATGAACCGCACGGAGTACAGCATCCCTCCGCACCAAATTGAAGGCATTTTTGAAATCTAGCTTGATAAGGGCCTTTTCGTCTGTGATGTTGGCGATGAAGGCTCGAGCTGCATGGGCTGCCGCCTCACACCCTTGTGGAATGCCAAACCCGAGCTGTTTTGGCTTCAGCATGTGGCCGCTGCATCACTAACTGTTCTTGCAGTTGCCTTTGCGACGAGACGCCGGAGAGAATTGCCCACAGCTATTGGCCTGATCCCTCCATCCTTTTTCTTTAGAGCACAGAGAGATGCTCCAAAAAAGATAGGTCTTATGGACGCTGGTATGTTGCCAGCTAGACATGTGTTGGTGAATCTGGTTAGTTCCACCAAGAGGTTCTTTGCAATGTCACCCAGTGCAGGGTTGAGCATTTGCTTGAGGTGGTTGGGTTTTAGTCCTGTGAACCCACCTGCTGATCCTGTAGGGAAGGACATGGCTGCTTTATGGACCACAGATTCAGCCACCCAGAGAGGTTCTGCTCCGGTAGCCCCCACTTGTACAATGTCGTCCTCACGCGGAGCCCTGGGTGGGTGTTTCTCCCTTAGGGCTTGAGCTGTTGCGGCATCTCTGTCGGCAATTGAGTCCTCACTGGTGATGACTCTTATTGCGCCAATAGTGTTTCCTTCTTCTATTTTCTTGGTGACTGATGTTCTGATTTTTGATGTCTCGGATATGCCACTGTTGCTCTTCCTGCCGTGGGTGTTTCTCGCGCGAGTGGGAAGGCGCACCTGGTTGTCCTCCCTGGGAAATCATTATAGCTTTGATGACTGAGGCAGCTAAGGTTTTGTCTCTCCTTGCAGGGGTAGCTAGACATATGTTGCCAAACATTAGGAGGTTGTGCCATGCTTGGTCGTTCCAGGAGAGTCGTTGACCTTTCTCAGGAGGGCAGATAATTTGGCTGCTGCATGGGGCGGGCTGCTTTAGGGATGTGTTGCAAGGTTCTGGCCGATGTTGCTTTGATAGCTTCTAATAAATTTCTGTGGGAATGAAGGTCTGGGAGGTGTTTTGCCTTACGGGCGGTGTGGGCTGTTGATTGGTGTTCTCCCTGGAAGGGCGCCCAGAACCCAAACACCTGGCTCCGTCGTGGTAATGAATGCGCACATTATCGTCACTCAACCGGATATAGCATACCCGGTCACACGTATGACATCTACCTTGTCTACCCCTGTTTGATGGCTCATCTTGGCTTGGAGAAGCCTGGCTATCTGTTGGAACTGCGACATGGGCGGGCGCTGGGCTGGCGCTGGGCGGGCGCTGGGCGGGAAGGTGGACGGCGGGTGGAGACTGGAGGGTGGGCGGCGGTTGGAGGCTGGGGGGGGGTGATCAGCTGGCCGTGGCACTTACTACTCAGGTGGGTGGTAATACATATACCACCTCTATACAAAGTGTGGGTATACACCCACTACACAATATGTGGGTATACATTGGTGGGTGGGTAGCGTAGACACACATGGGAGCCTCCCGGCTTCTATGGGCGGGTGGCAAGGTGGCCTCGTGGGTGGGGAGGCGACGTGGTGGGGTGGGTAGGAGGGGGAAGAGCAGGTACTTCCCGGCCTGGGCGCTGGGTGGGGGCGGGGGTCAGGGCGACACTAACACTGGTATAATTTCCCCGTATATCACTGCACAATAATGAATGAATCACACACTGTAATCTGACTCACTGCACGTGTGATGTACTCACAATATGATAGATATGTTGCGCCAATTATCGCTGACAACGTAACTTGTTCAGCAAAACTTTCAAAAAAGAAAAACACAAAACACTGTTTGGCACACGCGTAACCCCCACCTCTCTCTCCTGACCACACAACACCCCTCACTCACCCCCCACCTCCCCTCACTATGGGAGGCCTGCAGGGTCCATCCTGGCCCCTCACTCCAGCCTCCTTGACTCCACACTGCCAGCCCACCTGTTTTGATCAGTTTTCACATAGATGGTACACCGTAGGCACTTCCGGCCACTCCCACGTCTGCTTGGTGTATTCACGGTGAATATGGTTGAGTCTTGGTACGATGAGGCCAAGATGTCTCAGTGTAATGGCTGAGAAGGCAGCAGCTCCTCCGCCACACGTCCGTCCCCTAGGCCTCTCCCTCGTATATATATATATATATATATATATATATATATATATATATATATATATATATATATATATATATATATATATATATATATATATATATGTATATATATATATATATATATATATATATATATATATATATTATATATATATATATATATATATATATATATATATATATATATATATATATATATATATAATTTATATATATATAATTTTACTTTTGTCCAACAGAGTAGCCATATGTGTGGAGTGTCGACATTGAAAGCTGCCAAAAATAAACCTGTTTCATTTAGAAGTTTGGATGAAACCGGCACAATCATGGCTTCCTGTTGACATGGAATTATTCTTGCTGCATTAAATATGTATCAGGGAGAGCTCTACAGTTATGCCCACTATTTGCAAATGAACCGTTTACAAAATGTGTCCTTCATATGCCAGGATATCATCTGTAAATACTGGCCATGGGCCTTAAAGATTTCATCAAGAGAACAGAAGTTCTCACTTGGGCAAGGAAAGCCTTTTTAGGAGTCCTACATGCCAAAGGACATTCTTGGTATTGTCAGGTAAATAATCTAATACTGTAATAATATTTTGACTTCGTTTTACTGTAAGTTGGAAAATATAATTCCTTTTAAGCTCTTATATGTAAGGATTTATCTATGTTAAATGCAAATTGTTAATACAGTAGGTATTTTTAACAAACGTTATGCTATTATGTCAAAGGTTTTGTATGGAGGGCGGTGGCAAGAAGGAAGTGGCCTGACATCTGGGGAGGAGGCAGAGCAAGTATTTTCCTACCTTTCAAGATATACAACACTAAGAACATGCTTAAAGCTGGTATGTGTTAATTTTTGTTTAATCTAGTTCTAAATTTTGTACCTTTCAATCAAATCAGTACAATGGTAATATTTGATGGTTATATATATCCAGATAATGTTATAAAATAATATAAGAATATAGGAAATTGCAGAAAGGATTTTGGCTCATATAAAGTAGCATTATACTCATATGCAACCAACATATACATGTATAATCCTTGTTTGAAAAATCAAGTTGTCCCTGTTTTTATGCTTTCTTTCACATCCTGATATTTTTAATCTTATTACTCTACCACTATTTTGAGCTCTTTGTTTCCTCTGAAATAACAATTAATTCATTCCACTTAGGACAGCATCAATATCATCATCCTTTTACTTTCCAATCAGTATTTTGAGACACACAGTATTAGGATGTCAATGAATAACTAAATTTATTTCCACAGAGCGTACAGAAGAACTGACAGAGGGGGCACTCTTTTGGAATCACAGAAAAATTAATGGAATGCCGGGCATTAGTTGCCAGATTCAGAAAGGTATTAACATATGAATTGTTCTATACAATGAAAATATAGAATTATATATAAATATACAATTGTTCTATACAATGAATCAAGTGTATATACATGTTTTTATTTATCTTTAATCTTATTATAAGACACTAATGGTATTTTCTTCTCATAGACAAAGTAAAATTGGATAAAAACCCACTTGTGTATTGGGAAATTTATGTAAAGAATTACACCAAGTCTTTCACACACTCCTTGGTGCTTTGTCAAGGTCTGAATCTGAAAAACACATACTCAGACCTTGACAAAGCACTAAGGATAGTTCAAAAGACTTTGTTTAACTCTGAACATAAATTTTACAATAAATATGATGGCATTTATTTTTAAATAGGCCACAGAGACAGCTGCAGCAGTTTCAAATGAGATTCACATGCTTAATGTCCCAGAATCTGTTATTGAGAAATGGAGATCAGAATTACTGATCATTGCAAGATCCTTAAATAACAGATCCTCTGCCATAACATTGAGCATACTATCGAGGCATATGGAGAGAATATAAGGCATCGCAAAAATCAGATTACCACTTATGCAGGTAGACATTAATTGCTTTTTTTGTTTGTTCACTGAAACCTAAACATTAATACAGTACACAGTTGTTAAATTAGTTTTTCTATGTAAAATACTATTGGTGCAAATCAAATATTTGATAACAACCTGAAACTTTACAGTTTCATCTAAAATGAGAGCTGTATTGAGAAACAAAAATGAAGTTGAGAAAAAAAAACTACGAGATCTCATAAAATCTACAATCAGAACCATCCGGATTTGTCTGAAGCAGATGTTTTAACTGGCATCCTTCCATGGCACAATTATTGCTTCATCAAAACATAAGTGGTATTTACACAAGATCTAATGATTCATAAGTTTTCTCAGCATTTTCAAATATTTATATATTATTTGTATTAATTGTACTTTTATATATGGAAAGACTGCAATACCATTAAATTGAGTTTGTTTTCTAAAGGTAAATTTTATAGATACAATTTTTAATGATGTTTAATTCACAAATGATTCCCATTATCATAATTTGTCAATCACATACTGTATTTTCATTTTGCATTATAGTGTCCCTGACTGAAAAAAGAAGTGCAGTGGAAAAGTTTGAGCTCCAAAAGAGATGTAGAGAGGAGGAATCACTAACCATTCAAGAAATGATAACATGGTTACAGTACTACAAAAAGAAAAGGGACAAACTATCCGAGTATATTCAAGAATTACAATGTGATTATTTCCCTTCATGTCTCTGCAAGGTAAGAAATTCAAAATACTTTTTGCAATTTAGATCTTCAAAACACTCAACTCACTTAAATGTGTTCAATTAGTCAGAGTAATATTGCCATCACCTTTCACATTTAAACTATGAAACACTTCCATTTTCAAGAGTGGTACTGTGGAGAATATGGCTTTTATTATTATTTGTATCCTTTTGTTTTACTTAATCTATACTTTTATATATTTGCATTATGTACAACTAAATAGGTACAGTATATATTTGACTCTAAGATGTTTTAAATATTATATTCCAGGATTCTAACATGTACACCATTGAAAACCCAATTTTGTCAGAAGAAGAGAAACGTGGATTATTGGCTCTTCTCAATCAGGATCAAAAGCAATGTGCTGACAAGCTTACTGAAGCCAAACATTTATTTAGTTCCTACCAGCCAAATGAGGTCTATGAGCCTTTCTTGGAGCTCTTAGAAAGTGATGAAGATGAAGACATGTATTTACAAAATGAATAGATACAATTGAACAAATCCACAAGGGCCATGATGAGGGTTCGAACCTATGTCCGAGAGGATCCCACACGAGCCTTAATGGACTGTGTTACGACATGGCAAAAGAATTCCAACCGGGAGTTCAACTGACCTCAATCATAGATTTAAGGCATCACGCTATTGTGATTTCTGTGTTTAACAAATAGATACAAGATAGGCTTTTAAATTTTTACTTACTTACTTTTGTCCTGTTGCTTGGTTACATAATTTGACCACACAAATTATGTTGCTTAGTTACAGAGATTCTAATAACTACATGAATTTTGTTGTTCATTTATAAGCCCATTATGTGCCTCAAAAAATTTCCACTGCCACTCACAGGATGGGTATGTTGTGCATAATAAATAAACTAAACTAATATTTTATATGCATATACTTTTGTCTTTTACTACAATAAAACTGGATTATATTAAAATATTTTCCTCATGCTGTGTTTTTCTCAACCCTCTGAAACTATCACTGGAAAAAAAAAGTGGTAGCCAAGAGGAGGATTCGAACCCCACACTTGGTACTCTCAAGCTAGCACTGTAGACCACCATGCAACTACTTTGTGAAAATTAATGCCACCTGGGATACCACTGAATCCTCTGATTAAATCCAATTCTCAATGATACATCACATCAATATGATTTCATAATACAAAGGCATGCATACTCTCAATATAAAATACCTTAAACACTCAAGTGAGTGTTGTGTATTGATGTGTGATTTAAAAGTTGAGTGGGTATGGAGGACAAGTACTGGGCTTTATTGTTTCGGAAGGTAAAAAATCAAGTCAAAATGTTTATTCAGGTAAATGTACATACATAGATGAGTTACAAACATAATGTTGGATTTATAGATAGAGCTAGTGCATACAATACCTAAACCCATTAATGTGCACAGCGTTTCGGGCAAGGTTTGGGTGTCACATTTCATGATTGCTTGAGAGAGGGGGAAGGAAAGAGATAGAAATGGGGAGATGGAGGCAACGGGTATTTGAGGCTGAAATACGCAGAGTAGAAAGCTTTCAATAGAAATAGCAGCAGTAAAAATTCGTCCTGAAGTGTCATAAAGGACAGGGGTCGTAAGAAGACTTTGAGAAGACTGCCTACAGATATCATAAGGACTTCCAACCATTCGCCGTGCTGGAGAACGAATGAACGTCGTCATTCCTTCATTTTCTAGTGTGTGCATTGGTCAACATAAGGGAGGAATCCTGATTATATGTGGCATATTTAGTCGAGCATACAGACGTATGTAGGTGAAACCTTGCTGAACAATGGTGTGAGTTGAGCGCACTGAGAGTCGGTACAGTATCTCGCAAGTGTGTTCTAGACCACACTTGAAGGTAGATTAGTTATTATTTGCTATTCTGCTGCTTATATGCTCTTGGCAACAAAGTAAGGTGTAGTAGAGGGGATAGTAGTAATAATAAGAACTGCAGAGGGCCTACTGGCCCATAGAGGCAGCTCCTATTATAACCACCGAATGAGAAGGAGATAGTAATAGGAATAAGAAGAGGATAGCAAGGGAGCGTAGGAGCAGACAATGAACAGAAAAAGGGAGAAGTAAATAAATAAATAAATAAATAAATATGTTTATTCAGGTAAGGTACATACATACATACAAGTGATGTACATTAATGGATGATATATAGATACGACTAGTACATACAATGCTAAAGCCACTATTACGCAATGCATTTCGGGCAAGAAAAACATTAATATCTAGAACTTAATACTAATTGAGCATAAAGAATAAAAAGTGTTGAGAACAAATACAAATAAAGATAAAAAAAAAGGGGGAACATGACTGAAAAGCAGCATAAATACAATAGGTTAGCAAACAGTGTTGATTAAACAAAAAAAACTTACAGACATGGGTTGACAATAGAGGAGTGAGGTAGGTTACAGGGAATTTATTAGGTAGTGTTTTAGTTTTTATCTTAAACTGGTTGAGAGAGGTACAGTCTTTAACATGGTTGGGAAGGTCATTCCACATTCTGGTCCCTTGATTTGTAAAGCATTTCTAGTTTGATTAAGTCGTACTCTAGGAATATCAAAACTGTATTTATTTCTGGTGTGGTGCTCATGGGTTCTGTTACAACCTTCAATGAAGCTTTTGAGGTCAGGATTGGCATTACAGTTCAGCGTTTTATATATATATAATACACAAGAGAGAATGTGCAGTGACTTAATATCTAACATATTCAGAGATTTGAGTAAGGGTACGAGTGATGTCTGTGGCCAGAGTTGGATATTGTCCTAATAGCAGCTTTGTGTTGGGTAATAAGAGGACGTAAATGATTTTGGGTAGTAGAACCCCAAGCACAAATACCATAGTTTTTTT
>NW_025552821.1:37500-58979 GCF_020424385.1 Procambarus clarkii | reverse complement strand
AGAGGAGAGAGAGAGAGAGAGAGAGAGAGAGAGAGAGGAGAGAGAGAGAGAGAGAGAGGAGAGAGAGAGAGAGAGAGAGAGAGAGAGAGAGAGAGAGAGAAGAGGCAGGCGTAAAATAACTATAGACAGAAAAATACAAGCACAGACCACACTAGATGACACACACACACACTTGCTCCGCTCACTCGCCCAATTGACACTTTAAACCCGAGGCCACAGTTCCTGATGTTCCAGCAACGGCGCCATTGACCCCAGGGGTCCGTTTAATTAACTACCGGCGAGAGCCTCACAGGGGCAGACTCGACCACCGTGTTCAGCAGAGAGCTTAGTGTCTATAATCTCTAATTCCCTCGTGGGCGTAAATGCAGGGCAGCTGAGACGACCATTTAATAATATAATGTAATTCACGGAAGGTATTACACCACGCGGGTAATCACAATTAGTGAGGCTCCATGGGTATTATGTCAAAAAAGCCTCGTGGCATTATCTCGGAAACTGTCCTCAGTCGATGTTCATTCCATCCACCGGACGACGCTAAAGACACATTCATCAAATTATATTAACATTCTGTTCACTGAAATCTAGTCTTTTCTCCTATAAGGGAAAAAATTGTTGTTAAATAGGTAACTTTTTGTTATAAATTAAAATGATTATATATTAGCATATTAGGCCTAGGTTAGGTCATTGTTTAGGTTCTTTTGGAACTGTTTTTTTTGCAATTATTTGCAACTTTTTATTGGCAATTGTAGTAGGTGGGTGGCTAGCGTTGTGGTTCGAACAGAGGTCGTCAGGAAAGCGCTGTTCAAGAAATGTTCGAACGTCATCAGTTGTGAGTCGTGTGTAAATTGGGATTTTTCATTCATAAACGCATTTTTCACACACTTAACCACACACAAACACATTTTTTAGTGGCTGCATGGAATGAATATTTTGTTTTTGTTGATAAGAATGGGCTGCAAAAACCTCACGGCATTATCCCAAAAGCCTCATGGCAAAGGAAACTTGAACACAAAGAGAAAAAAAGATACCCTCCAGGCGAGCGGGAAGTTGGTGCACAGGAAGACTAGCTTCAGGAGAGGAGTCGCTGTAGTTGTGGAGACAGGAGCCGGAGCTTGACCCAGCCTCTTGTCTTAACAGGCTGGGCGAAGAAAGCTCAGTCTTGAAGGAGAGCTGTGGTACGGAGTTCCTTCTTCGTCCTGTTCAGTCTGATTTCTTCATATGTTTGGTGTCTCATTCTTGATGTTTTTGGTTCTTTTGGAGTCTTCGGTGGGGGTAAGAGACACGGGCCCAGGAGCTTTAGTTCAACTTCTTGTGTTTTCTTTCTTTTTTTGTGTCATCGGTATTCAGATTTCCCTCTTATTTTTCTGTATCTTCTACTTCTTGGTTGACCGACTACCTGTTCTCACACTGTGGTCATCGATGTCAGGAGAGTGTAATATGCTCGGTAGGGAGAGTGCAGGCGGTGGTGCGGGTGGCGTAACTAGCGATGAAGTCGGTCACAACTGGGGGTGGAATGGAGACAGTTACATTTTGCCCTGTAACTATAGTTCTTGTTCCCGTTGTGGTAACAAGGCAGCTTAGAGAACTATAATAATCCGTAGGGAAGAGCTATTTGGTGCCTCGCCAAATATCTCTTCTCGCTGTATATGAATCCTGAATAGGTAAGGGTTTCTGTCTATTAAGCCTTACGTTATATAGGTGGTATATAGTTGTGGTATATAGTTGTGGCGGATGACAACCATGGATGGTTCCCTGTTATAAAGACCTGGTGTTGCAGCAGAGGCTGTTGTGGTGGTGGTGATCGGGGCTGAGTTGAGTGAGTTCAGGTGTTGCCTGATCAGATATGACAGGAGCAATTGCTGGAGCAGTAGGCTCAGTAGGCGGTGTTTCAGGATCAAGAGGATTTGCAGCGTTTGTTACAGGAGATATTGTCACTATTGCAGGACCATTAGGCGCCGGGGACGATGTTGCAGTTGTAGTAAGCGAGTCAGCTGGTACAGTGATGGTTGGCGATCCATTTGATACAAGTAGACTATTGATTGTCTCGGCGAAGATGCTGTGGCCTGATCCAGCAATCCTGACTGCAAGGTGAAGTAGTACAGGAATTGTACTTTTTCTCTATGGCTGGTTGAGGCTGTGGTTGAGTTGATGGTGGAGGCGGACACAGGATGTGGCTTTCCTAAGGGTTAAACTGTTGTGCAGTGACTCCACTGATTGGTAAGACTGGAAACGCTTCTGATTGGAGGTTGAACGACGCTGCCGGTCGAGTGGTGGTCGAAGCTTATCAGACATTTTATCTTGTACCTGACTGCTTGGGCATTCAGGCCAAATGGTGATGTGTGAACCATGACAGTGGATGAACTGTTTATGGGGCGCACTGCAGGTCTGGTAGTTATGGTGAAGGGAGCAGGTGCTGCACTTTTCCCCTAGCAAGGTGCACTTCCGAAAGTAGTGGTCATGTCTGCAGCACTTTTATTGATCAAGTTGGAAAACCTCTCCTGTACTTGGCGCGGTGTGTGGAAGTACCACGGCACCTGAATCCGTTGTCTGCAGTGAGAGTGGTTTCCTCAGCAGCGTTGAAGGTTACGTCAGTGTCGGTAACTGGTTGGTTGCATCCACAATGATTTTCTCGCAGAAAACTACAGTTGGTGCGGTGGTTCTGGGCGGTGACGCTACCAAAGATGTGTACAGCAGGTCGGTCGGAAATCCAGGTGCTCATGAGCCTAATAGAAAACGGTTCTCTGTGCAACCCATCCTCCGAATTGACAGTACGATTTAATACTAAGTGTAATAAGTACACTTTCTAACTGTCATAACCAGTGCATAATTGCACTTACGGGGCTGTTACATTTACCCAACTCCCTCCCCTGATTTAATTCTCCGTGGTGGATACAATACTAAGATGACTTCACTTACGGCGGTCAGGATTGAGCAGCCTCTGAAGAGCTTCCTCACTAGAAAATAGGAGCTGGCCTCCATTGCCGTCAATCTTGGCAGCATCACCGATGTTGCCAAGAACGCCCAGCATTTCCGTCCTGGTGAAGGGACGGGTTCCTCGGAACGACATCCAGATCTTGCGTCTCGTGGCACCCGTTGACGGGTAATATAGGCGCAGGCTAAGGCCACAACAACTTAGCTGCTCCTCCTCAATAGGCCGCAGTAGCGATGGTTTAGAAGATCATCTGTCCGTTGAGAATGAAATACTAGCCTTCTTACCTTGTTATTCTGAGTACCCGAGAAGAACTTGCTTGAGGGAAAGAAGAACATATATATTAGCGTATGAAAATTTAATAAAATTATAAATGCTGATCTTCATGCGCCATCTATTGTTTGGAGGGTGTACGCAACTACGTCCAAACGTGAACATCTTTCTCAATCCTAGCACCTTTGTTTACACTTACTAAATAGATTATGAACTCCGGAGTAAAATGTGGCTATTTTATCAATAATAAGCTTAGGTTGTGAAGTTTCCAAGCTAGTAAACTGTTCAATATATGCAAACCATGATGATGGAAAGATGTACAGGTTTCGTAGCTGGTCGGATAAAAGCTTAATGATTTTTTTCCTTATTGTGTAGTAATTCCTCGTTTTGACGATGAAGTGCTTACTACCCCGTCACAGGGTGTACTGGGTAACTGAGAGGTACTGTACAGTACCAGTCACGTTGACCAGACCACACACTAGAAAGTGAAGGGACGACGACGTTTCGGTCCGTCCTGGACCATTCTCAAGTCGATGAGAATGTATATGAGTGGGATTGGGTGGTTATAAATAGGAGCTGCCTCGTATGGGCCAATATGCCTTCTGCAGTTACCTTTGTTCTTATGTTCTTATGAGTACCAGTCACCAACGAAGGGTACCGGGTACCATGGAAGATTAAGGGATACACCGATGACATATCACCAAGAAGTGTAATGTCTGAAGTGAAACGATGATGATTTCAGGTCGTTCATTTGGACCATCGGAGCCTTGAACAACAGACCACACAAACAGCAGCTCACAATTGTTTATTAAAAACAAAAACAACACAAAAAATAAATCCAATATTCAGTTGCCGCGAAAATATGTCAAAATAAACGAATGTTTCATCAAACTGTCACAGAGGTGTGAATATCATACCACCATTAAAATATAATTGAGGTCACAAATGCCTCATATTATATTCCATTGAAATACATAAAAAAAAACTTGAAATATTTATCACGTGTCTAAGGGAGTCAAGTTTCAACAAGTTGGTGCTGCTTTTTTTTTTTGCCTCTTCAGCGATGATTCAAGACCCAATTCATTACCTTTTAAAGAACTTGCTTTCCACTAAAGTTTGTTTTTAAAAAGATCTTCATTATGCGGGATAAACTTGGCAAACTTGTGCAAGAGGGGAATATATTAGCATAGTTTTTTACCAAGGTTTTACCAAGGTCAGAGAGTCAGCAAGATTCAAATAACCCTTCAGGTAAATCAAAGATCTTTCACACAAGGGATATATATATATATATATATATATATATATATATATATATATATTATATATTATATATATATATATATATATATATATCACGGGGGATTGGAGGGGACCTACATTCCCTCCAATGTGTTATGTGTGGTTTCCTCCGAGGCTATGGGTCCCCCTTCTTCCAGCCAGAGGTGGTACTCCCTTCCCTATATATATATATATATATATATATATATATATATATATATATATATATATATATATATATATATATATATATATAATGAAAATGTACCCACCTTCTTGGTGTATATACACTGAGAGTCTACCCAACTTTTGGGTGTATACACACCGACAAGTTGGAGTATTTATTGTACCTGGAGCACAACACTCGAACTATATACACCGAGAGTGTACCCAACCACTCGGTGTATATATACACACACAAAGAATTTACATTTCTCCAAGAGCCTAAAATCAACCAACTGAAGGGATAATGCTCACAAAACGTCAATATTATTATTTTATTTTTATTTTTTTACAAATACGTCGCATTTTTATCCGATTGGTGTGAGTCCCAACGCAACGCTAACAGCACCATCAAAAGCACATTTACGCGTTATCTTCGCCATTAAATTTTAACATCAACAAAATATTACTAAACTACCTGCCAACGGCCCGTAAAAAAATACATATTTCTCAAAATTAAAAAGTAAACAACAGCGGGCATTATTTTTTTTTATTATAAAGAATGGATGGGTAGGAGAATGCTAGGCTGGTGAAGGGGAAATATTACACAGGTGAAGGGGAAATATTACACAGGTGAAGGGGATATATTACACAGGTGAAGGGGATATATTACACAGGTGAAGGGGAAATATTACACAGGTGAAGGGGAAATATTACACAGGTGAAGGGAAATATTACACAGGTGAAGGGGAAATATTACACAGGTGAAGGGGAAATATTACACAGATGAAGGGAAATATTACACAAATGAGGAGAAATTTTATACAAATTAAGGGAAATATTAGACAAATGAGGGGAAATTTTATACAAATTAAGGGAAATATTACACAAATTAAGGGAAATATTACACAGATGAAAGAGAAAAATCTCTAAGATGAACAGAGATGTAAAACAAAATGTTTAGGCTCAAAGCTGCCTGGACACATCCTTATTCCATACTCCGAATTTCTTCCCTACCCTCCCACTACCTTTCCTTCCCTACCAACCCACTACCTTTCCTTCCCTACCCTCCCACTACCTTTCCTTCCCTACCCTTCCCCACTACCTTTCCTTCCCTACCTCCCACTACCTTTCCTTCCCTACCCTTCCCACTACCTTTCCTCCCCGCCTGAGGCTGTGTTCATTAGTTAGCTGACACCAGTAATCAACACTCAGATGAATTCGACTTCGAACATACAGGTGTTTGATGGTCCACCATTGATCCAGAGGGAAGATGCAAGACCTGGCGGACAGCTAGAAGCCAGTCAGGCAACAATCGTCTCACCCTATCCTTCGCCGCTCCCTACGATTAAGGGAGTTAAGTGAATCGGAGAGTGAGGTGTACCCACACTTATAAATGTCCAGATTTCTCCCTGTAAACTCAGTACACCTGTGTATGCTTAACAGAGTATACTTCTGAAGATGTCACATTGCTGACGAAATGTCGAACAATAACAATGGAAATTAATATATCCAAAACGAACATTAATAATTGTCACAATGCTATTGTGTTTAATGACTGTATATTAGAGAAAACCTGCTCTCACTACCTTTCATTATTTTCTTCAATAACGAATTGTAAAAGCACTTTCAATAGGAACATAATTGAATCTGCTTTAATACAGATAACAAAATCATGTAATTTGAATATTAGTAGTGGTTTGTATAATTTAAATCCATTTTGATTGATCAGTTAAAGGGCGATTTAAATAGGATCATTGATACACATTTGTCTCACTAGTACCTCGTTAATATCCACTATCTTATGCTATTATTATTATCCATGTATTGGCCTATTGACCCATTGGATGTAGCTCCTATGTATATCCACACAATCCCATTCATATATTTGTCATTGTACCTCACAACACCTCTCTCCTGCCTATATATGTCCAAATCTATGAACTTTTAAATCCATCCTTCTGGAGGTTTATTATTAAATGCGAAAGTACTTAAGGAAATTCCTGTTGCATTTCTTCTTTCGTGGTCTGAAACTGTTACATTTTCATCACGTGTTAAGTTTCGTGATTTACACACATATTTTATATATGTATATATATATATATTTAACTGAAAACTCACACCCCAGAAGTGACTCGAACTCTTACTGCCAGGAGCAACGCAACTGGTATGTACAGGACGCCTCAATCCACTCGACCATCACGACCGGACAAAATGAGGTGATAGCCGAAGCTATTTGAACCCCCCCACCGCCGGCACTCGGATGGTAATCTTGGGCATAGCATTTTATCATATCACCTCATTCTTTGGGGCACACGTGAGGAACACAAATGCGAACAAGCCTGAATGGTCCCCAGGACTATATGCAACTGAATATATATATATAGCGTCCATGTGCTATATCCTCTAAATTTCAGTGTATCGTCTGGTCGTATCCTATAGCACAAGACAACAAAAAACACCCATTTCTCATAAACACTTTTTCTTGGGGAAAATTGGCAGTGGAGGCGAAGAATGACCCCCCACGTTGCCTATTTTCACCACCCATTTTTAAGTCGTTGGATTCACCCCCTCTACTTAGCCACCTGTTTCTGTTCCTCATAGTTGGACAAGGTAGTTTTCCTTGTTTCTCTGACTGTGTTTGTCAGAGAAGCGATCAGTGTGTGGGTCTTCCACTGGGGACGAATTACGCTCCTTTTATCTCATCCTACAGCTGGTATCTCATCCCACAGCTGGTATCTCATCCCACAGCTGGTATCTCATCCCACAGCTGGTATCTCATCCTACAGCTGGTATCTCATCCCACAGCTGGTATCTCATCCCACAGCTGGTATCTCATCCCACAGCTGGTATCTCATCCCACAGCTGGTATCTCATCCCACAGCTGGTATCTCATCCTACACAGTTGCCATCGCAGCCGTAGCAATACTTGCTCTAGTAACGTCAATAACAACGTTATGGCAACAGTAGTACCAACATTTGTTCCATTAGCATCAGTAACAACGTTTGTTCCACCAGTATCGCTAGCAACGTTTGTTCCACCAGCACTGCTTGCAACGTTTGTCCCACCAGCACCACTAACAACGTTTGTTCCACCAGCACCACTAGCAACGTTTGTTCCACCAGCACCACTAACAACGTTTGTTCCACCAGCACCACTAACAACGTTTGTTCCACCAGCACCACTAGCAACGTTTGTTCCACCAGCACCACTAACAACGTTTGTTCCACTGGCATCAGTAGCAACGTTTGTTCCACCAGCACCACTTGCAACGTTTGTTCCACCAGCACCACTTGCAACGTTTGTTCCACCAGCACCACTTGCAACGTTTGTTCCACTGGCATCAGTAGCAACGTTTGTTCCACCAGCACCACTAACAACGTTTGTTCCACCAGCACCACTAACAACGTTTGTTCCACCAGCACCATTAGCAACGTTTGTTCCACCAGCACCACTAGCACCGTTTGTTCCACTAGCACCACTAACAACGTTTGTCCCACCAGCACCACTAACAACGTTTGTTCCACCAGTACCATTAGCAACGTTTGTTCCACCAGCACCACTAGCACCGTTTGTTCCACCAGCACCACTAGCACCGTTTGTTCCACCAGCACCACTAGCACCGTTTGTTCCACCAGCACCACTAACAACGTTTGTTCCACCAGCACCACTAACAACATTTGTTCCACCAGCAAACGTATTTTTCTAGTAACTTCAGTTGATAAGAAAATCACAACAAATTAAAACTATTTCTCCACAGTACAACATAAGACATTCGGGAGATAAAGATGGAGAGAATGGGGGAGATAGAGGGAGTAGCGGAGGAGAGAAGAGGGAGATACGCGAACTGAGGAGTCAAGTAAAGGAGGGATAGGAACGGGGGGAAGAGAGAAGGGCGGGCAGGTGGTGGTGTGGCAGCAATCATCATCATAGTCTAAAGGAAGACAATCCTGGGAAAAAAATCTTGTTGGAATATCTTTTTTGGCGGTAGAAATTGTGAGGAGCAGATGTGTTAGGCTTAATGTTGTGTTGGTCTGGATACATGTTGATGTTATGTGTTGGTCTGGATACATGTTGATGTTATGTGTTGGTCTGGATACATGTGGATGTTATGTGTTGGTCTGGATACATGTGGATGTTATGTGTTGGTCTGGATACATGTTGATGTTATGTGTTGGTCTGGATACATGTTGATGTTATGTGTTGGTCTGGATACATGTTGATGTTATGTGTTGGTCTGGATACATGTGGATGTTATGTGTTGGTCTGGATACATGTTTGATGTTATGTGTTGGTCTGGATACATGTGGATGTTATGTGTTGGTCTGGATACATGTTGATGTTATGTGTTGGTCTGGATACATGTTGATGTTATGTGTTGGTCTGGATACATGTGGATGTTATGTGTTGGTCTGGATACATGTTTGATGTTATGTGTTGGTCTGGATACATGTTGATGTTATGTATTGGTCTGGATACATGTTTGATGTTATGTGTTGGTCTGGATACATGTTTGATGTTATGTGTTGGTCTGGATACATGTTGATGTTATGTATTGGTCTGGATACATGTTTGATGTTATGTGTTGGTCTGGATACATGTTTGATGTTATGTGTTGGTCTGGATACATGTGGATGTTATGTGTTGGTCTGGATACATGTTGATGTTATGTGTTGGTCTGGATACATGTGGATGTTATGTGTTGGTCTGGATACATGTTGATGTTATGTGTTGGTCTGGATACATGTTGATGTTATGTATTGGTCTGGATACATGTTTGATGTTATGTGTTGGTCTGGATACATGTTTGATGTTATGTGTTGGTCTGGATACATGTGGATGTTATGTGTTGGTCTGGATACATGTGGATGTTATGTGTTGGTCTGGATACATGTTTGATGTCATGTGATGGTCTGGATACATGTTGATGTTATGTGTTGGTCTGGATACATGTTTGATGTTATGTGTTGGTCTGGATACATGTGGATGTTATGTGTTGGTCTGGATACATGTTTGATGTTATGTGTTGGTCTGGATACATGTGGATGTTATGTGTTGGTCTGGATACATGTTTGATGTTATGTGTTGGTCTGGATACATGTTTGATGTTATGTGTTGGTCTGGATACATGTTGATGTTATGTGTTGGTCTGGATACATGTTTGATGTTATGTGTTGGTCTGGATACATGTTGATGTTATGTGTTGGTCTGGATACATGTGGATGTTATGTGTTGGTCTGGATACATGTTTGATGTTATGTGTTGGTCTGGATACATGTGGATGTTATGTGTTGGTCTGGATACATGTGGATGTTATGTGTTGGTCTGGATACATGTGATGTTATGTGTTGGTCTGGATACATGTGGATGTTATGTGTTGGTCTGGATACATGTTGATGTTATGTGTTGGTCTGGATACATGTTGATGTTATGTGTTGGTCTGGATACATGTTGATGTTATGTGTTGGTCTGGATACATGTTGATGTTATGTGTTGGTCTGGATACATGTTGATGTTATGTGTTGGTCTGGATACATGTGTTGGTCATGTTATGTTATGTGTTGGTCTGGATACATGTGGATGTTATGTGTTGGTCTGGATACATGTTTGATGTTATGTGTTGGTCTGGATACATGTGGATGTTATGTGTTGGTCTGGATACATGTGGATGTTATGCTGGCCTGGACACATACCGCGCAAAATACACAGTCGATTCATACACAAAATACGCAGTTGAATAATTGACAGAATACACAGTGACATCATATACAAAATACGCACTTGTATATTATCAGATAATTTTCACTACAAAATATCCATAAAGCAACTAATACATAGTATTAAAACCATTTAAAACGAATAATAATTTAGTTCGAGTAACCGAGTATTTATAATAACCCACATTACAAAAAAATAATAATCAAAAGTCTTAATACCGGTGAAGAATTATTATATTAATTGACCAGGTGGCCACGACGCATTGGACTTAATGAATAAAAAGGTGAAAACTTTCACCACAGCTTAAAGTGAGCTTTAAAGCAGGTTTATGCCAACGCAGCTTAATACAAGAGATAATCGAACAAAACTGTTTGACAGGGACAATCAAACCCTAGTAGATGGCTCAAAAACATCTAAGCCTGATGCCAAGGACATATAACAACAGTTTGATAGCTGAGACACTTAAAGAAAGCTATAAAACAGACACACCCCAAGCACCTTACCCTAACAAAGGTTACAGAGTCATACTGGCTTACTGCTTTCTCCTGCTAATTACTTTCTTTCAAGGCCATTCTCTTAGAGGAGGTGAATGACCGAATCACGGCAGTATCGCCCAACAGCTCTATCCCTGGTTAAGAGGTAGTAATCATGGCCTCTTTACACTTTGCGTGAATTGCCGACAGCCTCGTTCTCCTAAGCCCCGGCTCTTAGGGCAAGTGCTCAAGGAGCATCTTAGACGTAAATTAAACCTAGAAGTGAGCATGGTTCTCACACAGTCAATATATATATACAGCGATATATACAGGCGATGAGTCACAATAACGTGGCTAAAGTATGTTGACCAGACTACACACTAGAAGGTGAAGGGACGACGACGTTTCGGTCCGTCCAGGACCATTCTCAAGTCAATTCACTTGATCGACTTGAGAATGGTCCAGGACGGACCGAAACGTCGTCGTCCCTTCACCTTCTAGTGTGTAGTCTGGTCAATATATACAGCGACGATCATATGTCACCCGTATGATATATTTATACATCCCCAAATTGTGTATATTTAGTTTCTTGATGTATATACACTGAGAAGTTTCATTTAGTCCAGGATTATATTCGATACTAAAATGTATTTGCTGGTTGGTCAGTAAGTTATTGTTTCCTTAATAACCCTTCAGAGCCTTAACACTTCACAAGCCTTAACACCAACCCTTCCTCACACTAGGCTCGTTAAAGCAGCGGCCGTCCTCCCCAGACGCATTCGTCAATTTTAACATACTGCGTATTAAAAATTGGTTTGTATATATATATATATATATATATATATATATATATATATATATATATATATATATATATATATATATATATATATATATATATATATATATAACTGCCATAAGTGCAGTAGGAAGCCACTTAGACGGACGTCAGGAAGCGGATAATAGCCAGCTTGAGTCTTTCCCCCCCCCCCCCCCCAGGCCCAGCTAAGGGGACCGCAGGTGGCCCAACGCTGAAGGAGGATGTAGACCAATTAGGGAGAGGGTGTACGGGGGCACTTGGTTGCCTTAAGGACTCCCATATACCGCATTATCACTCGTTAACATGCCGAAATAGGCCTAGTGTCCAAGGCGTCGTGGAAGTCATCGAGTTCGTTTGTGTGGTATTTGCTTCTTCCCGCTTTGGTGATTTTCCTTCTCTCTCCTGCTCACATTAGCTTGTTTCATCTGAGTTATTTATATATATATATATATATATATATATATATATATATATATATATATATATATATATATATATATATATATATATATATATACCTATAGCACACATACTATTCATATATATATATATATATATATATATATATATATATATATATAAATTATATATATATATATATATATATATATATATATATATAAAAACATAATATAAAACTATATCGGGCCTTGCATATATATGCGTTCTGGCTATATACACATATATATATATATATATATATATATATATATATATATATATATATATATATATATATATATATATATATATACATCTTCAGATTATGTATTGATTAATACGAAAGTACTTCAGGAATTCCCTGCCTCATTTTCCTTCGTGGTCAGTGTCACATAATTCATCCCCCCCCACCCTATCACCCATCCCCCCCCCATTACCCCTCCCCCACAGTACCCGTCCCCCCCTCTCCCCCCCCCCCCACAGATGAGCCATCTACCCCCAGCTCGTAAACTGTTGACAGCCTGGTGTCCTCCTGGTCTCCAGGTCTTTAGCATAACTAACGCCACCAAATTTGCATAGTAAATATCTGGAATAGGTATCTTATTTACCACCAGCTACCCTTTATTCCCTTGGTTTCTCCCTTTCCTTCCTCCCTTCCTGTCCCACTCTTCCCTTTTCCGCTTCGTCCCTTTACCCCTTCATATGTCCTATTCCTTCTTTCTGTTCGCTTTCATTCCCTTCCTTTCCGTCTACCGTGCTTTGTTTCTCATTTCTAAATCCACTTATTCCTTTCTGAATTTTAAAATCTCTTATTCTATAGATTCTGCCTCATTTCTCACTAACAAATCCCTAAATACGTATATTTTGTTTCGTTTCTCATTTCAAAGTCCCTCTCCCCCCCCCCCCCACCTTCCTCGTTTCCAATAACCCATTCCAATTCCTGTTTACCCAATTGCAATCTCTTATTTCCTCGCCTATTACAGCAGCAAGGAGGAGACTGATACTTAAGTCTCTTTGTTTGGGTTTTAGGCATCAGAGTATTGGGCATCAGAGTATTGGGCATCAGAGTATTGGGCATCAGAGTACTGGGCATCAGAGTATTGGGCATCGGAGTATTGGGCATCAGAGTATTGGGCATCAGAGTATTGGGCAACAGAGTATTGGGCATCAGAGTATTGGGCATCAGAGATGGAACCGGACTTTCCAACCGGGTCTCTCCATCTTTATTGTGAAGGTAAAGCTACTCTAGGAAAAAGACCAAAGCCTTTATTTATGTTTGAAATAAAGGTTGTGGTTGGGGCCATTGTTAACCTCATTGTGATCGAAGGTGATGTTGTTCGGGTTAAAGTTAACCTTATTATGGTTAAAGTTAATGTTAATGCAGTCAGAGTTAATCTTGGTGTGGTAAAAGTTGTTCTTGTTTTTCGTCAAAGTTAATCATGTTATGGGTCAGTACACATAGAAATCACAATAGCGTGATGCATCAAATGAACAAATCCACAAGGGCCGTGATGAGGCTTCGAACCCGGGATAATCCCAGACGCTGCCTTAGTCGACTAGGCCACAACATGGTCAATGGCCACGTGTCTCGGAGAGGCTGCAGGATCCGTGTGAAGTCAGTGGAATTCCCGGTTGCAATTCTTTTGACCATGTCGTAGCCTAGTTGGCTAAGGCAGCGTCTGGGATCATCCCGGGCGTATGTTCGAACCCTCATCACGGCCCTTGTGGTTTTGTTCTTCTTGGGCAGTGTTAATCTAGTTACTGGTCAAAGTTAATGTTATAATGGTGAAAGTTAAATTTCGAATTTTTTTCCTTCCTAAAGAACATTTTTTATAGCCCATTTGGTTAAAAAAATGGATTTTCTTACGAGGAAAATATGGAAATATACTACCAATTGACTTAAGAAGGCGACACGGCGCCAAGACATTGTAAAGAGACACTTTGTCCGAGGATATGGTAAAGCGATACTTTGAGAGGACAACTATTGACTCAAGGCTAGACACGAGAGTCGAGTAGAACACAGGCAGACACAGTACGAGACCCACAAACACGGTTCAAAGACAAGGTGTCACGTCCCCGGACACACAGACACGAACCAAGACAGAGACACGGCCGAAGACAAAGAAGTTATACGCTACTAAAATCTTTACTGTAGTCAATATATATATTGTTTGAGTGAGGTTAGATAAGAATTATTATCCTTATTATATATTTCTACTCATTCCACCTGGTAAAGCGATTTTAAAGTATTACAGTAGTACTTGCGGCAAACATACAAATATCTACCAGGATTGTACCTGGATATTGTATTGTGGGAGTTCTTCTACACCCTAAGCCCAGCCTGCAACAAGGCTTGACTTGTGAGAGCTTGGTCCAACAGGCTGTGGCTTGGTGCGGCCCGCAGGCCCACATATATCCACCACAACCCGGTTGGTCAGGCACTTTTTGCGAAAAACTCTACAATTTGTTCTTAAAGATGTCTACTTTTGTTTCCGGCAATACTTCTTATATACTGTACGTGCATGGAGGATACTGAACAATCCTGGGGCCTGTGTTATTCATACCGTGTTCTCTGATTATCATTATGGCACCTCTACTCTTCACTAGCTCCTTTCTGTATTTCCTTCCATATCGTTCACTCCAGTATGCTGTTATTTTACTGTACAAACGTTGGCACCTGGCCCTCTAATATTTTCCACGTGTATTTTATTTAATGCCTCGAGCTCATCTCCTTTCTAAAAGAGAGTGCACATTTTGAGAGCTCTGAGACGATCCCAATAGCTTAGGGGGTTTAATCGTGTCTATGCGTGTTGCATATGCTTCTAATTAGACTTTATTGGGTTAGTTTCTAATCATACTTTCATATTTGATTTGTCATAAATAAATGTAATATGAAGGCCTAAAATTTCTAAAAAAGTGAACACTATTTGGGTGAATTACATTCTATAGGTATTTTTTATTTTTTTTTGTGCAAAACACATTTATTCTAGGAATCATTGACTTCTCTTAGTTTAAACGATTATCTGTTCATATTTACTTAGTATTTCTATTATAACTTACTATGATATTATTGATATATATTCTCAAGAGGATATATATTTAATACAGATTACAGACACATACACAGAGCATGTATACTGGGCATGGAGGGGATTATCTCTCTTATAGCTGCGGCTAGTATTGTCAAGAGACATTGAGTATGTGATACATGGAGCTACAAGGAGCGCTCTGAGGGACACTTGGCCGGGAGGGATGTTCTTAAGAAGACCGCCGGTTGTTGTAAACTGTTTACTGTATAGCAGCGCGACCTCCAAGAACAACTTAGCGCCTAAAAAAAATAAAAGTCTCCCCAATTGCGTATTACTTCTAAGTGGTTCCCTTGACCTCCCTTGTCTTCTGAAAGTCGCCAGATGAGCAAACAGAGACTCACCATTACGTGGGTTAATGGGACTCACCATTATTATGGTTGGGACTCACCATTAAGACACGCAAACTGCACACCTCACAATTAGAGGAGGTAACAACGGTCCTGGAAGCCGGGGGATTCCGGGGAACATAATAAATTCATTTGTGAAATTAATTAAGTCGATTGTTCCACACTCTCTTCTTGATTAGTTAAATATATCATATACTATATATGATATATTAGTTGAATATATCATATACCCACGATTCTGACTTTGTGGCGGTAATTATTTATTATATAAGTTTTTATCTATTGGTTCCTTCTTAATCTTTAGATTCCCTAAGTCTCTCATGCACGTTTACTTGTATTTATCTTATTTGATGCCTTCTAAGTTACACTTTAAACAGCTAAGATTGTACCCTAAAATCTTGTGAGTAAACACACGCACGTATACAACTGTTTATACAACACGTATAATACAGTACTTTGTTCTTGGTATACCTGAGATATGTTTTGTTTATCATTATAAATTTATTTATTTATTTATTTATGCATATACAAGAATGTACATTGGGATTGTGAGGATACATAATATGGTAATTACAGTCTTGTAAAGCCACTAGTACGCGCACCGTTTCGGCCAGTTTATTTTATTATTTTCTTTATTTCTTTATATTTAAAGAAACTTAATTAAACTTTATTTAACTTTATTTACTTTAGTAAACTTTATTTACTTTATTTAAATATTTCTGTTTAGTTTGTTTCAGTTCTCTAAATTATGCATTTCTGTTCTCTAAGTTATAGGTATTATTTCTAAGTTAAATATTTCATTTCGCCTGGGGAATTTCCCCAGATATCTAAATAATATTCTTCAATTTCAATTTCAACAGTGAAATTCAGTTTTATTCGTGAACTTCAATTTCAAACATTACCCAACCACTTGGGGTGGGCGGTAGAGCAACAATCTCGCTTCATTCAGGTCGGCGTTCAATCCCCGATCGTCCACAAGTGGTTGGGCACCATTCCTTCCCACCCCCCCCCCCTGTCCGATCCTAAATCATTATCCTGACCCCTTCCCAGTGCTATATAGTCGTAATGGCTTGGCGCTTTCCCCCTGATAACTCCGTCAATTTCAAACCGTTCATATACTGACTCGGAAACTCTTAATTTTTTTGTTGTCCGAGTTTACCGGAAACTCGGAAGCCTTCTGACTCAGAAGGTTTCCCGAAGTCTTTACACAAAAATTTTTCGTTACAGAAAAATATCTCCGCTATCCATCGTCAACTCTTGATTTTAATTTTTATTTTGCCTCTTATTTTTCACTTTTGATTTGACCGTGACCTGGTCTATTTTGCCAACCTCAGCAGACTAATATCTGGTGAAGAATTACCTCAGCCCAATATCTTTCGTCTTAGACTGTGAAGAGTCACTGTGTTCATCCAATATTTGGGCATGATACCCCCACCTGCTATGTCTTCTAACACATGGGTATCCTTACCCTCTTGCCCTGTCCTCATACACTTGGGTACTGTACCCAAAAATCATAACATCCGACACTCGGGGTACCTAAAAAAAATAAAAATTGGGCATCTCAACTAGGAGGTCTGGTCGAGGACCGGGCCGCGGGGAGGTTAAGCCCCGAAATCATCGCAAGATAAGGTAACTGCGACCTCAAACCAGGCTGTCCAGTACTTAACCTGGACACTTCTGAGAACTTTTAAACCTTTTAAAGCTCTGTAGACCATCCAATCACTTCGTGATCCATCCAACTGTTTCGTGATCCATCTCACCCTTCTGTGAACCCTAATAACCGCTTCGCAAGCCATCAAACCCCCTCTATGAACCATCCAACTGTTATCTATGTATCATCGAACCATCTTCGTCAACCATCCTACCCCCATGTGAACCGCCCAACCATTCTGTGAATCATCCAACTACTCTGAATTATTCCATCCCTGTATGAACCGTCCAACTAATCATTCAGCCACTTCGCGAACCATCCAACAACTTTACAAACCATCCAACCATGTTCTCTTAACATTCAATTCATATCTGATTACTCAGGACCTAATTATATTTACATCTCTCTCCTTTACGCACCATATTACCTACAGAAGCTCTCCTTTCTCTAATCTTTCTCAATCGCCTAATTCCTCGAACGCAGCGCTCAGGCGATCCAATAATCGCTGGGAAGTGCGTTCAAGACCTGTATAACTCCCGTTATGACCTGAGAGAATTTTGCCGAAATAAATCCGGTTAATGTTTGAGTTTATACATTAGGGGGGATAGGGAGGGGGGGGGGGGGAACTATTTGAGTTGCATACATTGCCTAATGGCAGTTGCTTAATTGCTCGGGGTCTCTGAATATATAAATTATTTATGGGTGATGTGTCTGTGTATTCACCAGGGGGTGTGTGTGTGTGTGAGAGTGTGTGTGTGTAGGTGTTGGTATATATTAGGATGTATCACTGTATTTTTTGATGTATGGGGCTTGGTCTCGTGATCCCTTTTATGTATATGGTTTTGCTTCACTGTAACTACTTATGTATAGGGCATTTCCTCACTGTAACCTTATCTATATGACCTGCCTCCACTGCAACTCAATGTATGAGGTTTGGCTTCACTGTACCTCATTAAGCGAGGAGACTGGCCTAACTGTACCTCATTAAGCGTGGAGACTGGCTTCACTGTCCCTCATTAAGCGTGGAGACTGGCCTCACTGTACCTCATTAAGCGTGGAGACTGGCTTCACTGTCCCTCATTAAGCGTGGAGACTGGCCTCACTGTACCTCATTAAACGTGGAGACTGGCCTCACTGTACCTCATTAAGCGTGGAGACTGGCCTCACTGTACCTCATTAAACGTGGAGACTGGCCTCATTGTACCTCATTAAGCGTGGAGACTGGCCTCACTGTACCTCATTAAGCGTGGAGACTGGCCTCACTGTACCTCATTAAGCGTGGAGACTGGCCTCACTGTACCTCATTAAGCGTGGAGACTGACCTCACTGTCCCTCATTAAGCGTGGAGACTGACCTCACTGTCCCTCATTAAGCGTGGAGACTGACCTCACTGTCCCTCATTAAGCGTGGAGACTGGCCTCACTGTACCTCATTAAGCGTGGAGACTGGCCTCACTGTACATCATGCGGTGCGTTGTGGCTGCGCAGCTACACAGGTATGTCTATGACTGGAGAGTGAGGCTGGGGCTGAGCTCCTCCTTGAGGACAACTAATAAGATCACAACGTCTTGTTCACATTGACTGTCTCGAAGGATAAACATTACCTTACTCCAACGCCTTGGAAGGGTTCGAAATTACAAGAGATGAGGTCAAGAGACACCTGTTGGATCTGGATGTGAGAAAGGCTGTTCGCCCGGACGGGATCTCACCATGGGTACTGGAAGAATGAGCAGCGGCACTCTGCTTGCCACTCTCCATAATGTATAGTAGGTCACTGGAGACGGGAGACCTACCAAAAATATGGAAGGCGGCTAATGTAATCCCGATATGCAAAAAGGGTGACAGACAAGAGGCACTGAACTACAGGCCAGTGTCTTTAACTTGTATACCATGCAAAGTGATGGAGAAGATCGTGAGAAAAAACCTAGTAACACATCTGGAGAGAAGGGACTTCGTGACAAATCGCCAACATGGGTTCAAGGAGGGTAAATCTTGCCTTACTGGCTTAATAGAATTGTACGACCAGGTGACAAAGATTAAGCAAGAACCAGAAGGCTGGGCGGACTGCATTTTTTTGGACTGTCGGAAAGCCTTTGATACAGTCCCCCATAAGAGGCTGGTATATAAGCTGGAGAGACAGGCAGGAGTAACTGATAAAGTGCTCCAGTGGATAAGGGAGTACCTAAGCAATAGGAAACAAAGAGTTACAGTGAGGGGTGAGACCTCAGATTGACGTGAAGTCACCAGTGGAGTCCCACAGGGCTCTGTACTCGGTCCTATCCTATTTCTGATATACGTAAATGATCTTCCGGAGGGTATAAACTCATTCCTCTCAATGTTTGCTGACGATGCCAAAATTATGAAAAGGATTAAGACAGAAGAGGACTGCTTAAGGCTTCAAGAAGACCTAGATGAACTGAAGGAATGGGCGAACAAATGGTTGTTAGGGCTTAACTCAAGCAAATGTAATGTAATGAAGATAGGTGCAGGGAGCAGTAGGCCAGTTACAAGGTATCACTTGGGAGACGAAATTCTTCAAGAGTGAGAGAGAGAGGGAAATATTTGGGGGTTGATATCACGCCAGACCTGTCCCCTGAAGCCCATATCAAGAGGATAACATCAGCAGCATATGCCAGGTTGGTTAACATAAGACTGGCATTTAGACACTTGTGTAAGGGATCATTCAGAACTTTGCATACCATCAATGTCAGACCAATCCAGGAGTATGCACAAATAGGTGAGTACAAATAGGTGAGTAGAGTCCTTGATCTCTGTCACTGTCGTGTTCTCTGGCCCTGAGTTCTCTGCCACTGTCATGTGACACAGCCTTTGTTCTCCGTCACAGTTATGTGGTTATAGTTTGTGTTCTCTGCCACTGTCATGTGACACAGTCCATGTTCTCTGTCACTATGATGTGGCGTCACCATGATAGCATCACTATATATATATATATGTATATATATATATATATATATATATATATATATATATATATATATATATATATATATATATATATATATATATATATATATATATATATATATATATATATATATATATATATATATATATATATATATATATATAATAAATAATTTTTAATTTAATATTTAAATTTTTATTTTACCATGTATAAACCCTGAAGTTTGTTCTTCAAAAGTAAATGATTACTATCCTGTCTCATTTCATACTTTCAAAAATATACAAATACTTTCACGTGACTTTGTAAAAGGAAATATGAGAAAGTTCTACCTACTCAAAGATAATCTTACGCAAATATTATATCGTCTAGTCTCTTTGGGACACCATATGGAAGTTCTGGTCGTCACAGGGAAGTAAATATCATGTTTTCGTAAGTTTGGCTTGTGATTCCTACCAGGTCCTAACCAAAGGAAATTTAATGTGTTTTGTTCTCTGTCTGTCTGTCTGTCTGTCTGTCTGTCTGTCTGTCTGTCTGTCTCTCTCTCTCTCTCTCTCTCTCTCTCTCTCTCTCTCTCTCTCTCTCTCTCTCGAATTCAGGACGAATATGTTGCGTCTCTTGGTACATCAAGAAACCTTAGCGGATAATTGCTAATGTCAGCATCATAACTTCTCTGTTTACCGTTATTTCCTTGGGAAGCCTCGTCACAGAAGGGTTTGTGAGAGGCAAGTCGAAACTGAGATGAATTTGGTTTATTTACTAGACGAACGTAGTTTGAGATCATAATAATCTTCTTCAATTATTTAATTGCTATCAATCCTCTCTATTTTGACTTGACGAAGCTTTTAAGAGAATGTAATACAATCAAATGGCAACCAACATGAACAATTACACACAGAAATCACAATAACGTGATGCATCAAATGAACAAATCCACAAGAGCCGTGACGAGGATTCGAACCTACGTCCGAGAGCATCCCAGACGCTGCCTTAATCGACTGAGCTACGACATGGTCAATTGCTTTAGTCCTAAAAGAGAAATTCACGTCGCCATTCCCTGAGAAATATTACAAACAATCAACTTTTAAGACAGATAAAAAAAGGTTAGGGGAGTGGTCGAGGCCTTTAAAAAATTCCCAAAAAGAGATTTTTACGTCCGTACATCTGAAGGTCGTATATTGTCCTGAAGGTCGTACATTGTCCTGAAGGTCGTATATTGTCCTGAAGGTCGTATATTGTCCTGAAGGTCGTATATTGTCCTGAAGGTCGTATATTGTCCTGAAGGTCGCATATTGTCCTGAAGGTCGCATATTGTCCTGAAGGTCGTATATTGTCCTCAAATCAGCTGCCTCGCTGTTGTGGGCGTTCCGCTGGG
>NW_025552821.1:0-32500 GCF_020424385.1 Procambarus clarkii | reverse complement strand
GGGGGGGCAAGTGTATTTGGGGGGGCAAGTGTATTTGGGGGGGCAAGTGTATTTGGGGGGGCAAGTGTATTTGCAAGTGATTGCATCTGTTGGTCCAGTGTGTTTGTTTTGGCTATTAGTAGTTTTTGTTGAGTAATGGAGAGTCTTTTTTATGTTCGTGGTTTGTTGTTTGGGCGAGTTGTAGATTTTGTTAGTCGAGTGTTTTATTTTATTAGAGGATTAGTAGTCTTTTGTTCGCCAGTTTGGTTGATTCTTTTTAAGCTTTACGAAATTTGGAAAAACACCCACACACACACACTCACACATTGTGCGGCCGGGACCACAGGGTCATGCTGGACGCGTGATCCTGTGGTCCCGGGTTCGATCCCGGGCGCCGGCGAGAAACTATGGGCAGAGTTTCTTTCACCCTATGCCCCTGTTACCTAGCAGTATATAGGTACCTGGGAGTTAGTCAGCTGTCAGGGGCTGCTTCCTGGTGTGTGTGTGTGTACTCGCCTAGGTGTACTCGTCTACTTGTGCTTGCGGGGGTTGAGCTCTGGGTCTTTGGTCCCGCCTCTCAACCGTCAATCAACAGGTGTACAGGTTCCTGAGCCTATTGGGCTCTATCATATCTACACTTGAAACTGTGTATGGAGGTCAGCCTCCACCACATTGCTTCCTAATGCATTCCATTTGTCAACCACTCTCACACTAAAAAAGTTCTTTCTAATATCTCTGTGGCTCATTTGGGCACTCAGTTTCACCTGTGTCCCTTGTAGTGCGTGTGCCCTTGTGTTAAATAGCCTATCTTTATCAACCCTGTCGATTCCCTTGAGAATCTTGAATGTGGTGATCATGTCCCCCCTAACTCTTCTGTCTTCCAACGAAGTGAGGTTCAATTCCCGTAGTCTCTCCTCGTAGCTCATACCTCTCAGCTCGGGTACTAGTCTGGTGGCAAACCTTTGAACCTTTTCCAGTTTAGTCTTATGCTTGACTAGATATGGACTCCATGCTGGAGCCGCATACTCCAGGATTGGTCTGACATATGTGGTATATAATGTTCTGAAAGATTCCTTACACAAGTTTCTAAAGGCCGTTCTTATGTTAGCGAACCTGGCATATGCTGCTGATGTTATCCTCTTGATATGAGCTTCAGGGGACAGGTCTGGCGTGATATCAAACCCCAGGTCTTTCTCTCTCTCGGACTCTTGAAGTATTTCATCTCCCAAGTGATACCTTGTATCTGGTCTCCTGCTCCCTACTCCTATCTTCATTACATTACATTTGATTGGGTTAAACTCTAACAACCAATTGTTCGACCATTCCTGCAGCTTGTCCAGGTCTTCTTGAAGCCTCAAGCTGTCCTCCTCTGTCTTAATCCTTCTCATAATTTTGGCGTCGTCAGCAAAAATTGAGAGGAATGAGTCTATACCTCTGGGAGATCATTTACGTATATCAGAAACAGGATAGGTCGAAGCACAGAGCCCTGTGGGACTCCACTGGTGACTTCCCGCCAATCTGAGGTCTCACCCCTCACTATAACTCTCTGCTTTCTATTGCTTAGGTACTCCCTTATCCACTGGAGCGCCCTACCAGTTACTCTTGCCTGTTTCTCCAGCTTATGCATCAGCCTTTTATAGGGAACTGTGTCAAAGGTTTTCCGACAGTCCAAAAAAAATGCAGTCCGTCCATCCTTCTCTTTCTTGCTTAATCTTTGTCACCTGATCGTAGAATTCTATAAGCCTGTAAGGCAAGATTACCCTCCCTGAACCCATGTCGATGGGTTGTCACGAAGTCCCTTCTCTCCAGATGTGTTACTAGGTTTTTTCTCACAATCTTCTCCATCACCTTGCATGGAATACAAGTTAAGGACACTGGCCTGTAGTTCAGTGCCTCTTGTCTGTCACCCTTTTTGTATATTGGTACTACATTAGCAGTCTTCCATATTTGTGTGTGTGTGTGTGTGTGTGTGTGTGTGTGTGTGTGGTGGAAAAAAATAGTATTAGTTAGTAACAGTTGATTGACAGTTGAGAGGCGGGCCGAAAGAGCAGAGCTCAACCCCCGTAAGAACAACTAGGTGAATACACTATATTTTCTCTCTCTCTCTCTCTCTCTCTCCCTTTCTCTGTCCGGCTTTCTGTCTACCATGTACCTGTCTGTTTCGGGGTTATGACAGAAGCTCCCAGACCAAGTGAGGTCTCCACCCTCCTAACTCATAACAAAAGCAATAGTCTGTAGTCAAACACGGCAAAAAAAGCCCTCGTTTTGGCACTCTTTTTTACCCCTTTCGCAATATTAGGTCCCACTCTTTATTGTTCCACAGTTGGTCCTCGTGTTATTGAACAGTTATTGAACATATCCCTCCAGGTGAACTTTCCGTCGACTCTTTTACTCGGGTTAAAATATCAACAGAAAGTTGATTCTTTAATTCTCGGGGTAATTATAGCCTTTAAGGTCATAGGTCAAAACTATGCACAGGTTTCCTATATAATTTGAGACTATTCACTCATTTATATTCAATTATTTGTGCCTAAGATCGAGCTTTTAGCTCTTGGGACCCCACCTTTACAACCGTTGGTTGGGTAATGTACTGACTCCCGATCTATTTTTCCCCTATCTTATCTACCTCATATTTCTCCCTCACACACACACACTCACACGCACACACACACACACACACACACACACACACACACACACACACACACACACACACACACACACCCACACACACACGGGGCCTAGGGATAGGGTCCTCGTAGCCTGGTGGATAGCGCGCAGGATTCGTAATTCTGTGGCGCGGGTTCGATTTCCCGCACGAGGCAGAAACAAATGGACAAAGTTTTCCTCACACCCTGAATGCCCCTGTTACCTAGCAGTAAATAGGTACCTGGGAGTTAGTCAGCTGTCACGGGCTGCTTCCTGGGGTGTGTGTGTGTTGTGTGTGTGAAAAAAAAAAAAAAAAAAAAAGTAGTTAGTAAACAGTTGATTGACAGTTGAGAGGCGGGCCGAAAGAGCAAAGCTCAACCCCCGTAAAAAACACAACTAGTAAACACACACACACACACACACACACACACACACACATTGTGCTTGCTACTATCATCCTCTGTTTCAATCCTCCTCATAATTTTTGCATCGTTAGCAAACATTGAGAAAAACGAGTCTATACCCTCTGGGAGATCATTTACATATATCAGAAACAGTATAGGTCCAAGGACTGACCCCTGCGGAACTCCACTTGTAACGTCTCGCCAATCTGAGACCTCACCCCTCACACAGACTCGTTGTCTCCTGTTGCTTAGGTACTCCTTTATCCAATGGAGTACCTTCCCTTTCACTCCAGCCGTGTGTGTGTGTGTGTGTGTCCGTACTCACCTAATTGTGCTTGCGGGGGATTAAGCTCTGGCTCTTTGGTCCCGCCTCTCAACTGCCAATCAACTGGTGTACAGATTCCTGAGCCTACTGGGCTCTATCATATCTACATTTAAAACTGTGTATGGCGTCAGCCTCCACCACATCACTTCCTAATGCATTCCATCCGTTAACTACTCTGACACTGAACAAATAATTTCCAACTTCCCTGTGGCTGATTTGGGAACTTAGTTTCCACCTGTGTATGTATGTATGTATGTATGTATGTATGTATGTATGTATGTATGTATGTATGTATGTATGTATGTATGTATGTATGTCCTACTATTAAATTCTATCTCTGACCTGATATTCCTATGGCCTGTTTATTATAATCCATAATTTTTTTTTATTTTTCAGTAATGCTTTCCAGCTTAGTTTCAGAGCTTTTTTTTATTCTTTATTGTATCATCTGTTTTATTGCTGTTTATTGGATCACATCGATTATTGCCTTCTGACTGCCCTAAATCCCTGTCTTTATTTACACATACTCCCTGGTCCTCGTAACTGTTCCTTGAATCCTTACTCATAGTTTTATCTTGCTATTTTTCAGGCCATTATCAGTTATTTTTTCGATCCTCGATTGTTTCTAAGAGACACACACACTGTCTCTGTCTGTCTCGGTCGCTATCTGTCTCTCTGCCTGTCGCTTATTCCACAATCTTGCTAATAGCTGCCAATCGTCGTTAACCACACTCAATAGTCCAAAGTTATCCACGACAGAATCCCCTTGAAAATCCTGTGTAATTCTCTGTGATGCGGATTCATCACCCATTGAGCTGCAGCCTCCGGTGGTCAGAATCCTGCCTCGGTTATTGCAAGCACGATTGATCCCAATAACGGGGGTCCGCTGCAGTTGACTTTGTCTAAATCAAATGGACGCGTGAAGGCAACTTCCTAGTCTGTGATTGGTCCGATCGCTGTGCGTTTAAGGAATGAGCTGATTGGGTACTTCGAAGGTTATATATCGACATTGGGCTGAACTGAGGAGTGTTTTGTCTGGTTTTCTTCACTAGAATAGTTGATTGTTTCATCATTTGGCGAATTGACTGTTTCTCCACTTGATTGATTCACTGTTTCTCCACTTGAGAGAGTTGTTTATATAACAGAGTTACAAAGTAGCATATAGTGCGTGCATGCCAAGTACTGACCTTACCCAGGATGCTGGCCACAATAGTTGGATAATTCACAGTAACAGGATTTGTTGCAAGAGGGGGGGGGCAAGGTAACGTGGCCAAACATCTCGCCTTGCTTGAGAATCAAACCCGGGTCCGTTCATGTCGCGTTGCCTTTGCAAATCTTCCGTTGGCACTAAGATACAACCTTATCTCACTCGATCATGCAAAATCTTCTTTTAAAAAGGTCGATCAATTCAATTCACGAGGTGTGTGATGGAGAGGAGGAGAAGAAGGGCAAAGATGAATAAATTGAGGAATTAGGGTAGAAGGGTGATGGCAGGAGGAGAAGTGTAAGAAACAGATGAATGTCTGTAGAACTGGTGTGTGTGTGTGTGTGAGTGTGTGAGGGAGAGATGAGTGAGGACGCAAACACATTTGAGAAAGCATGCATGACTGGCTCCCAACTTCTCTCTCTCTCTCTCTCTCTCTCTCTCTCTCTCTCTCTCTCTCTCTCTCTCTCTCTCTCTCTCTCTCTCTCTCTCTCTCTCTGTCCCTCTATCTTTTCATACTTCTACATTTCTCTCACTTTTCTAATAATTTCTCCCTCTTCCTGTTTTTCACTCTCACCCTGTCAGTCTGTCTGTCTGTCTACGACACACACCGTCATACCGTCTCTCTGGGAAGAGGAAAAGGTGCACCTCGTCAACTAATTGACAAACGCTGTAAATTGCCTCTTTTTTGGCGCTACAAAATGATATTACGCCCGACGCAGATGCTGTTCGCGTAATTGAAGGGAATCAAATCCCAGAACACTCACGGGATTATTGAGCTTATATTAATAATCCTAATTCGGAACGTATTGTAAAATGTCCTCTTTGGGTACATGGCAAATGAATCCTTTAAATTATTTAAATATATATATATTTTTTGACGAGAATGACGCATATCATTGGTCGAAAATCTCTATAATTTGTTGAAAATTATTTAAATTGGCAAATTTGTTAACCAATTTTTCACTTTATTAAACTTGTAGATACATGTTGACCAGACCACACACTAGAAGTTGAAGGGACGACGACGTTTCGGTCCGTCCTGGACCTGGATCGCTTGTAGATACATGTATAATTAATTCGTCAAGAATTTCTTGCTGTATAAATTAAATATTGTAGTTAAATTTGTAATAAGTCAGTTAGAAATGCACAACTAATCTTTAAATAAAGTTGCGAGAAAATATGGGAAGGGATCCTTAAATCGACTCGAACACGCGTAACCCGAATTTGAATTTGAAATCAGATTAAAATTGTCTGGATAAAGTCATCTTGAAAAGGTTATTAGAAGAGACAATATAAGTGACGACTGTTTTATCATTTACACCCCACTGTTCGTAATGTACACCCACTGTTCGTAATGTACACCCACTGTTCGTAATGTACACCCACTGTTCGTAATGTACACCCACTGTTCGTAATGTACACCCACTGTTCGTAATGTACCAACTGTACATCTATTCTTAATCTTTGACGGCTTTGTTTACCTATATTTTAAACAGTATATGAGCCCCGAAGCCCTATAGAAGGCTGTTTATAACAAGAATAACATCTGATTTGGGAAGTTTCAACACTCGTAAATTATTTAATAAAATGTAAACAAAGCCGCTGAAGATTTGAAAAAAAAGGATGTACAGGTTTCTAAGTACTTGCGTAAGGAATTGTTGAATCCTTACTCCCTCCCTCCCCCCGCTCCCCTCGTGGTTATAACCAGCTCACGATGTCATCGGGCGTTTGTCTCTTGGAACCTCGTCATGTTTTCTTTTATTTAATTCTTTCCCCCCCCCCTTCCCCCCCCTTCCCCCCCCTTCCCCCCCCCCTTGAGGGTCAGTTATGACTGAAGAGAGTGAGTCACAACCATGTGGCTAAAAACAACTACAACCCACAACCCACAACACATACATATGAGGGAATGTGGTGACGACGTTTCGGTCCCTTCTGGGTGTTTTTATCAAGTCCCGGATCCTTGTCAAGTCCTTGGAGCCTCGTCAAGTCCTTGGAGCCTCGTCAAGTCTTGGAGCCTCGTCAAGTCTTGGAGCCTCGTCAAGTCTTGGAGCCTCGTCAAGTCCTTGGAGCCTCGTCAAGTCTTGGAGCCTCGTCAAGTCTTGGAGCCTCGTCAAGTCCTGGAGCCTTATCAAGTCCTGGAGCCTCGTCAAGTCTTGGAGCCTCGTCAAGTCCTTGGAGCCTCGTCAAGTCTTGGAGCCTCGTCAAGTCTTGGAGCCTCGTCAAGTCCTGGAGCCTTATCAAGTCCTGGAGCCTCGTCAAGTCCTTGGAGCCTCGTCAAGTCCTGGAGCCTTATCAAGTCCTGGAGCCTCGTCAAGTCCGGATCATTATAAAGTTATGACCTAGTTTCATGTCTTCTCGTGAGATTTTCATACAATTCCTTCTGCCCTTGAGACATTTTTCGACTATAGTGTCAGGTGTCCTTGTCTAATGAAACTTTTAAAAAGAGGATTTATTCAATTTCCTCGCCATTAAAAGCATTTTAGGACTCATCATTTTCTGTATCGCCCATCTCCCCTTAGCGAGAGACGCAGCCTCTCGATCATTGAATATTTAATATATATATATATATATATATATATATATATATATATATATATATATATATTATATATATATATATATATATATATATATATATATATATACCATTTCTAGACCATTTATTCAGTTTGTCCAGGTCATCCTGTAGTCTCTGTCTGTCTATCTTCAAACATTGAGAGGAATGAGTCTATACCCTCCGGAAGATCGTTTACATATATTAGAAACAGGATGGGTCCAAGTACTGAGCCCTGTGGGACTCCGCTGGTGACATCTCGCCACTCTGATGTCTCTCCCTTCACCGTTACTCGCTGTTTCCTGTTGCTTAAGTACTCCCTTATCCACTGGAGCACCTTCCCTTTTACTCCTGCCTGTTGCTCCAACTTTTTTAACAGCTTTTTATGGGGTACTGTGTCAAAGGCTTTCTGGCAGTCCAGGAAAATGCAGTCGGCCTACCCTTCTGTCTTCTGCCTAATTTTTGTTGCCTGGTCATAGAATTCTATTAAACCTGTGAGGCACGATTTACCATCCCTGAACCCATGTTGGTGGTGTGTTACAAAGTTATTTCCCTCCAGATGCTCTACGAGCCTTTTCCTCACGTTCTTCTCACGTGTGTGTGTGTGTGTGTGTGTGTGTGTGTGTGTGTGTGTGTGTGTGTGTGTGTGTGTGTGTGTGTGTGTGTGTGTGTGTGTGTGTGTGTGTGTAGACACAAATTACATCATATTTACAAAACAATTTTTATACAATATATATTACTATGAGACCCGTTGTAATCCCAAGCTGTTGAACAGACCATTATATCTGGCGACACGCAATTTGTCCCCGGGATAATGATCAGTACGGGGCTAAATGCTCAATTGTGCTCCCAGTTATGAGCATCTATCATATGAGCCGTTGATGTATGCAGTATTATAATATGCAATATAATAACTCACCTATTTGTGCTTACAAGGTGCGCGTCAGATCTCGGTCTCCGGCATTCAGTTTCACTCGTAACGTCTCGGGAACTCTATTAAAAATCTGGCTGACACATCAGGCTCTATAGTGACCTCTTTGTCTGGCTGACACATCAGGCTCTACAGTGACCTCTTTGTCTGGCTGACACATCAGGCTCTACAGTGACCTCTTTGTCTGGCTGACACATCAGGCTCTACAGTGACCTTCTTTGTCTGGCTGACACATCAGGCTCTACAGTGACCTTCTTTGTCTGGCTGACACATCAGGCTCTACAGTGACCTCTTTGTCTGGCCGACACATCAGGCTCTACAGTGACCTTCTTTGTCTGGCTGACACATCAGGCTCTACAGTGACCTCTTTGTCTGGCTGACACATCAGGCTCTACAGTGACCTCTTTGTCTGGCCGACACATCAGGCTCTACAGTGACCTCTTTGTCTGGCCGACACATCAGGCTCTACAGTGACCTTCTTTGTCTGGCTGACACATCAGGCTCTACAGTGACCTTCTTTGTCTGGCTGACACATCAGGCTCTACAGTGACCTCTTTGTCTGGCTGACACATCAGGCTCTACAGTGACCTCTTTGTCTGGCTGACACATCAGGCTCTACAGTGACCTCTTTGTCTGGCTGACACATCAGGCTCTACAGTGACCTCTTTGTCTGGCTGACACATCAGGCTCTACAGTGACCTCTTTGTCTGGCTGACACATCAGGCTCTACAGTGACCTCTTTGTCTGGCTGACACATCAGGCTCTACAGTGACCTTCTTTGTCTGGCTGACACATCAGGCTCTACAGTGACCTTCTTTGTCTGGCTGACACATCAGGCTCTACAGTGACCTTCTTTGTCTGGCTGACACATCAGGCTCTAACGTGACACTTCTTTGTCTGGCTGACACATCAGGCTCTAACGTGACCTTCTTTGTCTGGCTGACACATCAGGCTCTAACGTGACCTTCTTTGTCTGGCTGACACATCAGGCTCTAACGTGACCTTCTTTGTCTGGCTGACACATCAGGCTCTAACGTGACCTTCTTTGTCTGGCTGACACATCAGGCTCGACAAGTGAGTAAATTACAAAAATGGACGTTTAATAAGGGTTTAAACAAAAAATTAACTCACGCTTGGGAATAAAATCTTACAATAGTCAATAATTATTAATTAATGACGAGGCAAGATTAAGACAAATACTGACCTAATTTTCTGTTTGCAATGCAAACAACGCCATTGTCGTAACTTTGTTTACAAATCCACGAGTGTCGACTCCCCTCCTGTGACAAATGGTTGGCTCCCAATATGGCGGGGGGGGGGGGGGGGGGGGGAGGGGAGAGGGGGAGGGAGGGGGGGTGTTGCCAGAAATGTATTTATCTAGCTTCAATAAAAATAATTGATTTAACAGTAAATATTACAGCTGCAGATTAACAGTGTCCCCGTGTACTGTAACGTTACCCCGGCACAATTTTTAATGCTTTGACCGAAACACAACAAACATGGGAGTTATTATTATAAACATATATATATATATATATATATATAATATATATATATATAGATATATATATATATATCAGGAGCAGCCGGCAGCCCTCAATACTGAATTCCTTCCCACAGCCAAAAAATATTCCCCGCCTCAACAAACTTTCTCCTCCCAAGTACAACTTTCGCTGCTTAAATAATAACTACCGCACGAATATCTAACTAAGGTTAATCTTTAAAAATGAAGAAGCCATTACATACAAGGCGGCAAGTTATATATTATTTTTGAGTGCATGCTTTGTGTGTGTATCGCAGCCGATCGACTGACCAGACACATGGATAAAGTACACACTTTAGTGGCCGAGATAATTCCCGTGTGCTTGTGAACTGCAAAGTGACCTTTCGGTGTGTGTGTGTGTGTGTCACAGACGTAGACCACTGCTCTACAGGTTACCCCTTGAGTGTGAAGTTAATTTATATTTCCACTTCCATTTTAGTTTATTCCGTTTGTTTTTTCAGAGTTTGTGTGAATAAGATGTGACTTTGTATGTTCCTGTGGCTCATCTGAGTTACTGGTTTCCACCTATGCCCTCTTTTCTATCCATACCCTCTCTACTACCCCGTGTCCTCTCTACTGGTTCCATGTCCTCTCAACAACCCATACCCCTCTTTTACACCATGCCTTCTCTTGCACGATGCCCTTTCTCTCACCCATACTTTATCCTAATCCTAACAATATTTTTGATCAACATTTCGTTTTTGTCCATTTTCTCAAAACTTCCTCTCTCTCATTCTGAGAAAAACTATAGTTGGCTTCTATCTCCTTCAGCCAAAAGAAGCCTATATCCTACCATATACATATGAATGAGTCTTCACAATATGTCTATTGTTGCAGCCTTAAAGAGGTCCACGAGGAAGTAAGACAAATATTTTATATTTTTATCATTAAAGTTATGTGGAGTTAAGAGAGTTAATGCTCTTGGTAATATTATTACAGCTAATGGCTGCCCAAGAATTGTGTGTCGCATGCTGAAGAAGGTCAGCCTTGGAGCCCGGACCTCGTTGAACTTTACCAGGCTTTCTATCCCTGGGAAGCCAAGTGTTTGAATAGTGCAGATGACACAGATGAATAGTACAGATGACACAGATGAATAGTACAGGCGACACAGATGAATAGTACAGATGACACAGATGAATAGTACAGGCGACACAGATGAATAGTACAGACGACACAGATGAATAGTACAGACGACACAGATGAATAGTACAGGCGACACAGATGAATAGCACAGACGACACAGATGAATAGTACAGATGACACAGATGAATAGTACAGACGACACAGATGAATAGCACAGACGACACAGATGAATAGTACAGACGACACAGATGAATAGTACAGGCGACACAGATGAATAGTACAGACGACACAGATGAATAGTACAGACGACACAGATGAATAGTACAGACGACACAGATGACTGTTATATGATGACTTTGCTTTTATTGTACCCACTGCTGGGGCGTACGTGGCTCTTCAGAGGGGTAGATTATTTATTTAACAAGTATATAGGAACTGGATGGCCGGATATGTTCGTGTTGAATGAACAAATCCACAAGGGCCGTGACGAGGATTCGAGCCTGCGTCCGAGAGCATCCCAGACGCTGCCTTAATTGACTGAGCTACGATATGGTCAAAAGAGTTGTGTAATTCGTGTTGAAACCTTTTTCTTGATGCTTTACAATGTTCACAGATGTGTATATTTATTGTCTTGTAAGTTTTGGGTTCTGTTCGTTACTTGCTATAACTATGTGACTCGAGATAGATATCTCGGCTAAAAAATAAAAAGTACATTTTTTTCGCTAGACTAGTAACGGAATAGTTTCAGACGACTTTATATGAGTATCGGAATAGTCTTAGCGGGTTTTTAGGAATAACGGAATAGTCTTAGATGGAACAAATCCACAAGGGCCGTGACGAGGATTCTAACCTGCGTTCAAGAGCATCCCAGACGCTGCCTTAATCGACTGAGCTACGACATGGTCAAAAGAGCTGAAACCGAAGTTCTACTGAACTTACTGGATCCTGCAGCCTCTCCGAGACACAAACATCATTTGATGCATCACGTTATTGTGAGTTCTGTGTGTAGTGAGTCTTAGAGGGTTGTTAGGAATAATGGGATAGTCTTAGAGGGTTTATAGGCGTTACGAAATAGTTTCTAATGACTCTGAGGCATTAGTTACGAAATAAGCTCATTGGCTGTAGAAGCTCAATGCAGTAGTCTTAGTGAGACTATTGTCGTTACTGGAGTAAGGAATAAGGCTCAGGCCTTATTCATCCCTCTCACGCCTTATTCAACCCTCTCACGCCTTATTCATCCCTCTCACGCAGGCCATAACAACCGAATAAAGAAACTTAATATTGAGAAAAGAAGTTAGTTATTAACTCAAGCTCCCAACTTTAGGTAAAGTAATTTATGCATGAAACAGTATATCTGACACCTACAAAATTTCAACGTTCAAAAATTTGGACCAAAATTTTGGAGCAAGAATTGTCTTTCAGTAATAGTGATGTGTAAACGGCAAGACTGTCTTGCATATTATTGTTTTCTTGTCGAAGGACAAGAAAACAGATATTGTCGAATATCTGTCTTCATTGAAGGCATATTCGACATTGTCAAGTAGGGGAGATCCCCGCAGGGTATGTATGTCTCAAATTAACCGTAGAGTTAATTCAAGTAGAGTTAATTCAATTTTCATATTTAGATTCAAATTCTTTATTCAGGTAAAGGTACATACATTGCACATGAGTTACAAACATAATGTTGGATTTATAGAAAGAGCTAGTACATACAATCCCTAATGCCACTAGTACGCACAGCGTTTCGAGCAATAATTTTTGGGCATAGCGTTTCGGGCAATAATTTTCGGGCCAAAGTCTCAAAGTAACTTAGAAAAGTTCGGGCAAAATTTTGCAAGTTACATACGATTTACTCCTTTTTGTATGCTTTCCTTCAGGTAAATTCACAACGTTCTTTTAACGTAAAAAATAATCCACAAGGGCCATGAAGAGGGTTCGAACCTACGTCCCAGAGGATCCCAGACGCACCTTAATCTCTTAACGTACTTACAATATAATCAACGGGCCAGGAAGGACCGAATCGTCGTAGTCCCTTCATTTTCTAGTGTGTGGTTTGGTCAACATATAATCAACGTTGTGGTCACGTTGCATCAAGGTTAAAATAATGTTGTGGTCACGTTGCAGCAAGGTTAAAATAACGTTGTGGTCACGTTGCATCAAGGTTAAAATAACGTTGTGGTCACGTTGCATCAAGGTTAAAATAACGTTGTTGTCACGTTGCATCAAGGTTAAAATACCGTTGTGGTCACGTTGCATCAAGGTTAAAATAACGTTGTTGTCACGTTGCATCAAGGTTAAAATACCGTTGTGGTCACGTTGCATCAAGGTTAAAATAAAGTTGTGGTCACGTTGCAGCAAGGTTAAAATAACGTTGTGGTCACGTTGCATCAAGGTTAAAATAACGTTGTGGTCACGTTGCATCAAGGTTAAAATAACGTTGGGGCCACGTTGCACCAAGGTTAAACTAACGTTGTGGTCACGTTGCATCAAGGTTAAAATAACGTTGTCACGTTGCATCAAGGTTAAAATACCGTTGTGGTCACGTTGCATCAAGGTTAAAATAAAGTTGTGGTCACGTTGCATCAAGGTTAAAATAACGTTGTGGTCACGTTGCATCAAGGTTAAAATAACGTTGTGGTCACGATGCATCAAGGTTAAAATAACGTTGGGGCCACGTTGCACCAAGGTTAAAATAACGTTGTGGTCACGTTGCATCAAGGTTAAAATAACGTTGTGGTCACGTTGCATCAAGGTTAAAATAACGTTGTGGTCATGCTGCATCAAGGTTAAAATAACGTTGTGGTCACGTTGCATCAAGGTTAAAATAACGTTGTGGGAATATTTCTAGCGGGGACTGACACAACCTAACTGGATTATGTATTTTTAATATTTCCCTCATTATATTTTCCTCTTTAACTATATCTCCGGGGCCAAGATTCGAAAAATAATTATACCTGTGTACCTAAGGGAGGTGTACCTCTTATACCGTGTCCATTGCGGCCTAATTTGTATTTACTGAAGAGTTTATGAGCTTTGGGGTTCATAGTTAATAAATTTGAATTATTATTGCACTTCAGAGATCGTAAAGCGTATAATGAATGCAGATTAAGTTGTTACGATCCAGATAAGTGGTATAGATCACGTAAGTGTGTGCATGTAAGGACTTTTGAGATTCCTGGCATAGGAGTGTGAGATCCCTTACTTCTCTTCATTGCCCTTCACTATACTCCACTGCCCTTCACTATTCTCCACTCACTTCACTATACTCCACTGCCCTTCACTATACTCCACTGCCCTTCACTATTCTCCACTCACTTCACTATACTCCACTGCCCTTCACTATACTCCACTGCCCTTCACTATTCTCCACTCACTTCACTATACTCCACTGCCCTTTACTATACTCCACTGCCCTTCACTATTCTCCACTCACTTCACTATACTCCACTGCCCTTCACTATACTGCACTCCCTTCACTATACTCTACTGCCTTTCATTGCCGTTAACTTTGTTTCACTATCTTTCACCGTCCTTATCTGTCTCTCACTATCATTCAATACCCTTCACTTTTCTGCACCGTCCTTCACTGCCTGACACTGTCCTTAACTGGTCTGCACTATCATTCACTGTCTTCCACCTCCCTACCCAGCTCTTCACTGCTCCTAAATGCCTGTGTCCTTCACTGTCCCTCACTGTCATTTAATACCCTTCACTATAAATAGCTCTGAATCACTGTAATATACTACCCGTCACTGTCAATCATAATAATGACACATTTTATTTCAATTACAAAACTCTAAAATATTAGAAATTCCTACATATAAGATATTCTATTAAATCTCATGTTGCATTGAAGCAATTTAAATATTCTGGTATTTAAAGTTAAGATCGTGAGCAATATGAATGCAATATTATTCTCTCTGGCTTGCAACACCGTAGACCTCTGCCCTTCAGACGGAGTTTGGATACATTCAACATTTATTATATATTAACGAGCGTAAATAACTTTGACTATTGAGGGATTTAAGAGCTACAGCTCTGTCTTACAGAGTCCTTGACCGCGAGTCATCGAGCGATTACGCGTCTACTTACGAGACCTTGTACATCTTACGTGTCTCCTATTACGAGACTTGTACATCTTACGTGTCCCCCCCATTACGAAACCTGTATATCTTTCCTCAATTAGGGCGGCATTGTTTACAGTTTACGCAGCTCCGAGGACTTACGAGGTTGTTCATACAATAATAACCTTGGGTCGAGACGTTTCGAAGCATGTATAAACTGTTTAATAAATGTAAAGAAAGCCACGGGTGATTAAGGAAAGATGTACGGGTTTCGTCAGTGGACACACTCTGAAAAGCGGGATAAATCCTGATCCAGATCTGCATTTTCGCGAATCAATAACGAATGAAGGACGTTTTAATGACGTGTGTAAGCGCCAATCGCAGCGGGGGGGGGGGGGGGGGGGGGGGGGGGAGATTAGGTAGAATTTATTAACGTCGAAAATCCTTGACTCTTAAATAGTGTAACGAGCGTTATTAGCTTTTGTGTCCTCGGTGGGAGTTGTTTGGCCCTTTTATGGTCCCTCGAGGTGTTGTGTTTTACAACCTGGGCACGTGGATTGGTACTTGATAACCTGGGCACGTGGATTGGTACTTGATAACCTGGGCACGTGGATTGGTACTTGATAACCTGGGCACGTGGATTGGTACTTTATAACCTGGGCACGTGGATTGGTACTTTATAACCTGGGCACGTGGATTGGTACTTTATAACCTGGGCACGTGGATTGGTACTTGATAACCTGGGCACGTGGATTGGTACTTGATAACCTGGGCACGTGGATTGGTACTTTATAACCTGGGCACGTGGATTGGTACTTGATAACCTGGGCACGTGGATTGGTACTTGATAACCTGGGCACGTGGATTGGTACTTGATAACCTGGGCACGTGGATTGGTACTTGATAACCTGGGCACGTGGATTGGTACTTGATAACCTGGGCACGTGGATTGGTACTTGAAAAAACAACTGTCTGAACTTGGATACTTTCTGGTTTACCTTTCTCATTGTCGCATATTCATGACTTGCATTTGCTGCCATTGAATTCTAGCAACCACTTGTCTGTCCATTCTTGTAGATTTTTTTTAAGAAACTCCTGAAATTTTCAGCAGTCCTTCTCAGGGTTGGTGAACTTTGGAGGAGGAGGACGAGGGGTTGGAGGAGGAAGTACTAGAGGAGGTACTACAGTAGGAGAAGGTCCTGGAATAGGTGCTAGAGGAGGAGGTTTTGGAGGAGGAGGAGCGATTGTGGAGGAAATTGGGGAGGAGCGGGGAGGGAGGAGTCCTGTGGTGGGTGGAGGTGGCGGGTGGTGGTGTGGGAATCAGTGTTGGTGCGGCCGTGGTGGTGGAAGGTCGTGAGGGTAGGAATGAGTGCCGCTGCGCTCTCTCACACACACTCACTCCTCCTCTCCACCTGCTTCACGGTCCCTCACAGCCCTCGCATGTGTGTGTGTGTGTGTGTGTCACTCGCGCTAACTCCTCATGATACTCGTCCCTTGACAACACTACAACTGGTGTATACATAGCCTTACAGCCAATTAATACCGGTTCATACATCGCGCTGCTCGGTGACAACTCATCTACAGAAATGTTTACCTTCACTTACGAAGAAAGATTACATGTAACTATGAATGGAAAACGACATTGATTCATTGGCGCTAAAATATCTTTTAATAGCTTCTCGCGAGGACAGATGTTTATGTCTGAACACTGAACTTCAGCTGGTTATGTCCACAGCTGTCTCGCCCATCAGCTGTCTCGCCCATCAGCTGACTCGCCCATCAGCCGACTCGCCCATCAGCTGACTCGCCCATCAGTTGACTCGCCCATCAGCCGCTTACCTTCACAGCTGACTTACTGATCAGCTGTTCATCTTCACACCTGATTCGCCAATCAGCTGTACTCATCCACAGCTGACTTAACTGACCCCTCATTGCAACGAGCCAGTCGTCCGCGAGACGTTGCAGTGGCTGGTTCTCGCTGTGATTTTGCTGAAGTGGCAGAGGTAAGTGTTTCTAGCAGAGGGCGAGGGGGGAGGGAGAGAGGGTCGTCTTGAACGCTGCTGCAGTTGCTGTTACCTATTTTCTAGCCGCAGATGTATTCCCGAGCCCAAATGTTTCCGTCACGCTGAGTCTGTCAGAGTGGGCCCCAACACGCGAACACTCTTCGTAAAATACATTGGATTTTCTATGATGTATTTGCCTTAAATAAAGGATCGCTAGAATGCAATCTTGCAGTTAATAGATGAAACTTTATTGATCTCGTGTATATATATATATATATATATATATATATATATAATATATATATATAGATATATATATATATAATATATATATATATATATATATATATATATATTATATATATATATTATATATAATATATATATATATATATAACATGAAAAAGTACTTATAGTAAATACTTGGTGGAAAGTAAAAACATATAGTGACAGACAACCTAAAGTTGACTTTTATGTTAATGAATTTGGACAATGCAGAATTTTTTTAATTGCACCATAAATATAAGACCTAAGATTAATATTAAGATTGTTTTAATTTCTTCTGTTAAGATTGGTTTAATTTCACGCAGATCATTGCTTTAAGTAGACAATGATTGGGAATTCAGTTATTTATATTCCAAATATAAACAAAAAACGATATCAATATTGCTGTATAAATCATCATATAAAATTATGCATTTGTTGTGAGTTATTTTAAAACATATACAACAAATTTTCTACCTAGCTGAATAGGAACAATAGCGCATACGCTTAGAATCAATATATTATTACAATGAATCAATATATTATTACAATGAATCAATATATTATTACAATGAATCAATATATTATTACAATGAATCAATATATTATTACAATGAATCAATATATTATTACAATGAATAAATATTATTACAATGAATCAATATATTATTACAATGAATCAATATATTATTACAATGAATCAATATTATTACAATGAATCAATATATTATTACAATGAATCAATATATTATTACAATGAATCAATATATTATTACAATGAATCAATATATTATTACAATGAATCAATATATTATTACAATGAATCAATATATTATTACAATGAATCAATATATTATTACCATGAATCAATATATTATACAATGAAGCAATATATTATTACAATGAATCAATATATTATTACAATGAATCAATACAATATTACAATTAATCAATATATTATTACAATGATTCAATACATTATTACAATGAATCAAAGTATTCTATGCGTAACATTTAAAATTCGTTACATTAGTGGATAAACTTCTGTTAAGATCTGTAAATTTCTGTTAAATGTAAACTTTTGTCGCAGGTTTGCGAGTCATTCGGTATGCAAATTGTTCTGGAATCACACCAACTTTTATTGGGATTGAGATGGACAATTGTTTAAGCAATTTTTAACAGAAATAAAGCAAGCAAAAATAAATAAATATATATATATAATATATATATATATATATATATATATATATATATATATATATATATATATATATATATATATATATATATGCGGAAAATCCACAGAGAAATATGAAATGAGGTGAACGTTTCGGCTTTGTTAAGCCTTTGTCAACACTAACAAAGCCGAAACGTTCACCTCATTTCATATTTCTCTGTGGATTTTCCGCATAAAATGATCAGTGTTTTGTGATCGTCAATGGCATATATATATATATATATAATAGTATATATATATATATATATATATATATATATATAATATATATATATTATGTATGTGTGTATATCACGAAAATAAACACGTGATTAAAAATGTGACAGTGTCAGACCACGGAGGAAAATTGAAACAGGAATTTCCTTAAGTACTTTCGTATATTAATACATCTTCAGAAGGAGTCAAATTAATATACGAAAGTATATTAATATACGAAAGTACTTAAGGAAATTCCTGTTTCAATTTTGCTCCGTGGTCTGACACTGTCACAATTTTAATCATGTGTTTATTTTCGTGATACACACACACACACACACACACACACACATATATATATATATATATATATATATATATATATATATATATATATATATATATATATATATATATATATATATATATATATATATATATATTGGTGTATACTGGCAGCAGGTTTTCTTTCAAACATGTTTCATTGAATATGACCGCATATTCTGTATTTATTATTTTCTGGTTTAGGGCTTCTATCCCTCTAACTATTTTCTTAGCATCAGGGCTTAATTGAAATAGGAGTTCTCCAAAACTCATTTTCGTACTTTTAAGGTGAAGAAAAGAAGTGATTTACTATAGAGTGTATTACACTTATTTATATAATTTGCACAACGTTTCGAACCTCCATGGTTCATTCTCAAGTGAACAGATCTTTCAATACTAGTTGATTTTATACCCGCACTGGGTCAGGTGATAATACAATAAAGGTGAAAACATGGGGGGGATACATAAGGGATAAATGTGAGGTGAAACATAGAGGCTGCAGAAGGCTTATTGGCCCATACGAGGCATCTCCTATCTAAACACAAAGATTAATCCAGTGTAATTGGCCTGTTATGTTGGACATTGTCTTCTGTGTTGGCATCGATATGTTCTTGTCTTGTCCTTACTCTCATGGTGGGTAGAGTAAATAGTTCCGTGATTTGGGTGTTCATGGTAGGTCGCTCTATTCTTATGTGAATTGCCTCAAGAATTTGTAATCTTCTTGCATCTTGGGTTTTGTCTATTATGCAAGTATTCTTGTTCAACATTTCTCTTGTTAGAGTAATGTCATGGGCTTGTCTCATGTGATTCCTAGTGAATTCCTCATGTGAATCTGGTGCCCCTAGGAATCACATGAGACAAGCCCATGACATCACTCTAACAAGAGAAATGTTGAACAAGAATACCTGCATAATAGACAAAACCCAAGATGCAAGAAGATTACATGTATATTTTCGTTTGATTGTTTTCTGTGTTTGATGCTCTAGGTTAAGTCTTCCTGAGGGGGACTTAGTTAAACTAAGTCTTCCATGTTCTTCCTTGTGATAATTACATAAGTTACTGGTACAGTTTTATTATTTATTAATCAATGATCAGTTCTTCTTTATGGATCAAAAACAGCTCCCCCCTCCCCCCATCTTCCCTCTTTATTGTCTTAACATGGCTTGCTTTCTTTGAAAACAACACGTGTCTTTCTTACTTGGAAAACAACACGTGTCTTTCTTATTTCGAAAACAACACGTGTCTGTCTTACTTCGAAAACAACACGTGTCTGTCTTACTTCGAAAAGTGCAACGCCTGTTTCAACAACACCTGTTTGTCTTTATTTCAACCTTTAGGCTAAATATTCTTGGAGAAATATACGCAAATTTATGGTAAACAGAATACATATATGTACTTTATTATGACAAAGAGAAATACGACTTGCATTTCATGTTTCTCGAGCTCTCTACAGCACCAAGAGGGCAAAACTCTGCACTTTTCGGGGTGCTCAATAAACCGCTTTGTTGGTATACTTCATGGTCGCTACGTGGCTGCTTGAATTAAATCCCTGTAAAATGTAAGGTAATGAAGATGGGAAAAGGAGAATAAAAACCAAGAGGTCTTTACCACCATGAAGGCAGGAAGGCAACTACAAGAAAATCGTAAGAACCACATGAAGAGGATTCGAACCTATGTTCTGAATACTCCCAAGCACACGGCTTATAAACCACTACCCCACGACATGGTGGCTTCAGTTGGAGCCTCAGGATCCTTAGAGGATCCTCAGGCTTCAACTCAATCGAATTAATGGATTCGAATCCTTTTCATGACTCCTACTGACTTTCTCATCGATACATCACGTCAATGTGATTGGGCAATAATGCCCAATCTTTGTAACTCGGAACTCATCTCACGGTGAAACTCTGGAACATTAATCGCGGTGACTTGTTATCGTGTGACGGTGATATTGTGATTATTGCTATAATATGTCTCGTCTGGTTCTGTGATGTGGCACTGTTTGATGTTTATTGGCTTGGCAACCTTGCTGTTGAGTAACTGGTTGTGCCGTGACTGGTTACGTGTGACTGGTTATGAAGGACTGGATATAGATGACTGGATGCTCATTACTGGATATGAAGGAATTAATGTGACTGAAGGGACATGTATTACTTGGTATGTTTGCCCGGATATGTATAGCTGGATATTCATGAATGACTTGATATATATATATATATATATATATATATATATATATATATATATATATATATATATATATATATATATATATATATATGTCGTACCTAGTAGCCAGAACGCACTTTTCAGCCTACTATGCAAGGCCCGATTTGCCTAATAAGCCAAGTTTTCATGAATTAATGTATTTTCTCAAATTTTTTTCTTACGAAATGATAAAGCTGCTCATTTCATTATGTATGAGGTCAATTTTTATTTATTGGAGTTAAAATTAACGTAGATATATGATCGAACCTAACCAACCCTACCTAACCTAACCTAACCTATCTCTATAGGTTAGTTTAGGTTAGGTAGCCGAAAAAGTTAGGTTAGGTTAGGTTAGGTTAGGTAGGTTAGGTAGTCGAAAAACAATTAATTCATGACAACTTGGTTTATTAGGCAAATCGGGCCTTGCATAGTAGGCTGAAAAGTGCGTTCTGGCTACTAGGTACGACATATATATATATATATATATATATATATATATATATATATATATATATATATATATATATATATATTTGTCAGACATATATAAGGTTTTGTCAGATTCGAGGTTATCTTGCACGATAGCCAGCCTCAGCTACAAGGGTTGCAACACAAAAGTAGCTTCGGAACTACTGGCTAACGAATGCCATTAGTAAGGAATTAATCAAGAGAGGAGATCACATGGCAGAAAATTATCAAGCAAGGATCTCACTTTCGGAACTGAATACAGGTTGTATAGAAACCATCTTATCTAAATACCTAAGGAAATAGAGAGATTACCGCCACAAACAAGGATAAAATGACCCTCTGGAGATAATACAGGAACGTGTAAAGTGATTAGTAAAGTTATCACAAATATTCTATACCTATGCAACTAGGAGCAACTAACCCAGGTCACAGGGTTTGTTGCACAAGCAACCATTACACCTCAGAGATACTATATCAGTTTGTGTCAGGTGGAATTAACTCATTGCATACTTCAGTTAAACAAACTATTTATTACGCCTGTAGTGTATAGAGTCCCAATGGCAGGGTATTCTGTTTTGTTTGTATCTGTTATGGGAATAAATGCCAGCTGAGCTGTTCAGTATTTGACATTTGGTCAGGTTGAATTAACTTAGATTATTCTCCAATTCCAGTGCCAGTATTTTATTGTGTTTTCCCTTCTCCTCTGTTCACCGGTTTCTCCTTTTGTTCTTCTTTCATCTCCGTCTGTCTCTTTTACTCACTGTACCTCTGTCTCTTCTCGTGCTCCTTTCTCTATCCACCTGTACGTCTTCTTACTCTCCTTCCATACATTCTTAATGTTTTATTCCTCTCTCTATTACTTCTCTAGTTTATCTGTAGCATTTATCTTTTCATCTCTCTTTCTCTCTCTCTCTCCTTCTCTCTCACACTACTCCACTTCATATGTCTCTAACTCGACTCTACTTCACCTCTCTCTAACACGACTCTTCTTCGTATCTCTCTAGCATCACTTTATTTCATCTCTCTCTAACACTTATCATCTATATCTCTCTCTAGCAGTCCTGGAATTTTGGAAGGTAAATCCTGTAAGTAAATCTATTTCCAAATTGTTATTTTCATGACTTGTCACTTCTGTCTTAAAACACATGTCTGAGTATGTTTTTTTGTTTCACTTTAAATCATGTTTTTCCAGTATACTTTTCACTAAAGACGTTACCTGTGTTTGAGACTTGAATCTTATGGTGGTATATTTTAGCCATGGCCAAGACACCCATTGTTGGACTTTGATCGAGCGAGCTGTTGTGGTTAAAGGCGAGACTTTGGGAATGGTTGAATTTAAGACTTCGTAGATATTCCCTTTAAGACTTTCGTAAATATTCTCTTTAACACTTAGTAAAGATTCCCTTTAAGACTTTCGTAAAGGTTCTGGTTAAGGTTTGGGAACTTTCGTAGATCCTAGTGGTTTTATTGGATATTGATCTATTGAGCTGTTGTGGGATTAGGATCGGTAAAGGCTGCGTGTAAGAGCCTGGTAACTTCCATTGATCCCTGTGGACCTTGTCGTCGGACATTGATCTAGTGAGCTGTTGTGGGGGGAAAAGGCCAAGATTTTCGCCCAGACTGAGAGACAGAAAGAGTAAAACTTGGTAGCAATTAGTATAATTAAGGTCAACCTGCCGAGTTGACTGTGTTTGCTGGGGGAGGGGGGGCGCCGCCCCCCCTCCCCAGCAAACAGGACGGGGGGGGGCCAGGATCCATGCTTTTGATTCCTCATCAACACAATACATTATAATTTATATGTTCAAAATAATATTTTCCTCCCCCGACCTGTCCAAGTGGTTGGTGCACTATTCCTTTCCCCCGTCCCACCCCAAATCCTTATCCTGATCCCTTCCAAGTGCTTTAAAGTCATAATGGCATGGCACTTTCCCCTGATAATTAACAAATTCCCCCCCCTAAAAAAAAACTTAAATATCACTTTCAATAAATATATGATGGGACATATTAAACAAAAATTCCTTTTTACAAAATGTATCTTGTAAAATAGCACCTGTTTTACATGGACATAATATGATAGGATTTTTTTTTATAATCCACCATGAAAATACAACAAACACCACAAGTTAAAAATTCATAGTTCAAATTTACAATGAATAAAATTAACAATTTGTTGAGTATATTTTCCATTATTATTTTTCTATTTCAATAATAATAATTAGCTGACGGCAAATAAAATACTTGTTAATTCCTTAACAAAATCTATTAAACTCTATAAATAGCACTCTGTAAACATGAAATAATTCAGAATGAATTTATCCTGAGAAAACAAGAGAGGGAACAATATTGATCTATCAGTTTTTACTACAGAGGTCGGTGGTGGATTTGAAAAAAAATAAATAAATACAATTAATTTGTAAATGGAAATTTGTAAATGGAAATGATTTACAGAGAAGTGATGTGTACCGGAAGCTTCTCTTATGCGTTGTCACATTATACATCTTATCGTAGATAACATTTCATTCAGGTAATGAGGTAATGTTCCAAGATGACAGTGAATGTTGCTTCAATTGACAGTGAATGTTGCTTCAATTGACAGTGAATGTTGCTGCTCAATTGACAGTGAATGTTGGCTCAATTGACAGTGAATGTTGGCTCAATTGACAGTGAATGTTGGCTCAATTGACAGTGAATGTTGCTTCAATTGACAGTGAATGTTGGCTCAATTGACAGTGAATGTTGCTTCAATTGACAGTGAATGTTGGCTCAATTGACAGTGAATGTTGGCTCAATTGACAGTGAATGTTGGCTCAATTGACAGTGAATGTTGGCTCAAGTGACAGTGAATGTTGCTTCAATTAACAGTAAATGTTGGCTCAAGTGACAGTTAGTGTTTTCACTTGATTTTTCACTTTCACTTTCTTAAACAACAACAACAATAACAACAACGTTGCGTTCGGGACGTATAAGTCCCATTCCGACCCCGTTATAATCTCCACCGGTCAGTATTAGACCTATAGAGCACTTAACCATTGTCTATGCCATGGTCAGAGACGACCTGCTGCCTCGAACACTTCCCACCTGGTGCTGGAGACACTAGTTAAATCGACGAAGCCAGAACAGTTTACTGAACCCGTCAGGGACCTATAACTATGCATAGTTAGGTCCCTATATACTATATAATAATGTTATTGACTATATCCTATATAATACTACACTATATAATAATAATTCACATATGATTTTTTTGTAATAATAAGTGTAAAAGAATTCATTGCCAGTGAACTGTCTACTGTCAAGTCACTGTCAAGTCAATTTAAACACTCTACTGGTCTGTCTTTTGACTGACAGCTTTGGCTGAGGATGAGACGAACTACAATTAATTGTCAAGACAACAAAGGCACCTGACCCAGCCTATCCTATAGGCCTAACTGAACAAAATTATAATATACTGTATAATAACACATATTTTGTAGAACATGTCAACTTGTTATAATAAAGTTCCTAAACTTTAATGCGACTTCGTGAACAGCCGCAGCTCTGACGAGCATAGAACCTTAACACTATCCGCGAAGGCAGGGGACAGGAGCTAGAACCTCACTCACAGATTCAGAGCGAGCAGACACGCAGCCAAACTCAACCACCTCGACGATCTGGGAACTTTGGTCGACCAATCAGAAGCACATGGCCCACCGACCCAGGTGAGGATGCTGCGTCGACGGACCCAAGTGAGGATGCTGCGTTGACCGACCCAGGTGAGGATGCTGCGTCGACGGACCCAAGTGAGGATGCTGCGTTGACCGACCCAGGTGAGGATGCTGCGTCGACGGACCCAAGTGAGGATGCTGCGTTGACCGACCCAGGTGAGGATGCTGCGTCGACCGGCCCAAGTGACGATGCTGCGTCGACCGACCCAGGTGAGGATGCTGCGTCGACCGACCCAGGTGAGGATGATGCTGCGTCGACCGACCCAGGTGAGGATGCTGCTGCGTCGACCGACCCAAGTGAGGATGCTGCGTCGACCGGCCCAAGTGAGGATGCTGCAGCTGTATTGACCACCACAGTGATGACCACCTCAGCACACTCTGCCATTTGTTACTCTTGAGTGCTCGAACTTTTTCCAGACTATTGACAAATGTTTCCAGGTTTACCTATTTCTCACAGGGATGTGTTCCCCCCCCTCCTCCTCCTCCTCCCCCCCCTCCTCCTCCCCTCCCTTCCTGACCCTTCTCTAACAAGCAACCTGTTGTTACCCGGCACTGCACACAAGCACCAAGGGGACAATAGATTATAACAGGTTTTATACAAGTTGATGAAGACGTTATGGGCTAAGCATCATATACATATATATTAAAGTCACCTCCCCTTTTTGGGCCTTGATTAATTTTCAGCACTCTGTGTTCTCCTATAGGTATTCAGAATATGGATCTATATATCTTGTACGTTGCGGTCAAGTCTCACCTGCATCTTCGATTGTCTTGCTCTGTAAGACTGAGTTTTTGTTCAATTTGGCATCGCTAATTTGATCCATTTTTTAAGTATTATACTCGTTTATAATCTTGTGTTTATGTTAGCAAGTAGTAAAGTCATATGCATACAGTATTTTGCATAAATCTTTATCAGTTTCAGATTTCTGGTTAACAATGTATACGCCTAGAAACTGTCGTATATATGTTTATCTTCAGTTTTCTGAATGTTTGTTTACTGAAATTCGAGGATGCTGTTCAGAAAAGTTGCACACTCTACTGATGATATCCTGTTTATCTGATGTTCTGCCAATAATTCAGGTGTTACGTGCACCATTGTGTTCCTATCCTTTTAGAATACCAGTAGGTGTTTTGCTCTCTGCTGGAGGATTAATATCCTCCTTTGATCTGCTCCCATTCTCATCACCTTGCATCTACAAAGATTGATCTCCAGCAGCCACAATACAAACCATTTCTGCAGATATGCTCCACATACTCCTGAAACTTTCTCGTACATGCTATCCCCTAAATTCCTCTTTAAGTGTTTATCCATTAATGCGAAAGTATTATTTTAATTAATTTATTTAATTACGTATTATTTTCAGTATTTCATGTCGTGAACACCGGCCCACTGGAGAGTCTAACAAAGACACTGACACAATGCCAGTCTTAAAGGTCTTGATAAAAATATTACACTTAACATTTATTCAATGCTTCCTAATATCTTTTAACAGCGTCTTCAGTCTATGCTAATGATTCTACTCCATTTTCTCCCATTTTTTTTTTTAACTCTCAAAATTCGTGCTATAACTTCTGTAAATGTGATCAGATTTGACTCTTACATTTTTATTACGTGAAAGGATTTCAAATATCAGGAAATTCTGACCACATATTGTTGATTTGTGGCTTTAGTAAAGATGAAAAATATAATTTCCGTTTAATATGGCATGATGAATGGGTGGAGGTGGGGGGAGGGGGTCTCCCTGCATGGGTGGAGGGCGGGGGGGGGTCACTCCTGCATGGGTGAGGGGGGGGGGGTCACTCCTGCATGGGTGGAGTGGGGTCACTCCTGCATGGGTGGAGTGGGGTCATTCCCTGCATGGGTGGAGGGGGTCCCTCTTGCATGGGTGGAGGTGGGCCACTCCTGCATGGGTGGAGTGGGGTCACTCCTGCATGGGTGGAGGGGGGTCACTCTTGCATGGGTGGAGGTGGGCCACTCTTGCATGGGTGGGTCACTCCTGCATGGGGTGTAAATAGTCACTCATCTTCTATGCTCAATGTCAATTTCTGACGCCCATACAGATTTCTCCTCTAACTCACTATTGAAATAACTAGTAAAATAGTTTCCGCAAATTAGTTATAAATTCTGAGCTCCATAGAAAATTACATCAAAAACAATAAAACACCTTCGCTCTAACTGAACACCTTTACTAAAAAAAAAGCACATAGGAATACTGGAAACTGCAGAAAGCCTTTTCTGGACCATATGAAGCAGTTCCCGTTTATTTCAGTCCAACCACTTGGGCTGGACGGTAGAGCGACGGTCTTGCTTCATGCAGGTCGGCGTTCAATCCCCGACCGTTCAGGTGGTTGGGCACCATTCCTTCCCTCCGTCCCTTCCCAAATCCTTACCCTGACCCCTTCCCAGTGCTATATAGTCGTGATGGCTTGGCGCTTTTCCCCCTGATAGCTCCCTCCTGTTTATTTCCACCTAAACTCATTCACAAATATGTCTAACCCACGGGATGAATAATCTGAAAATATGTTAACCCACGAAGGAAAAATTAAACCAGAATTCACCTGAGCGGTTTCGTGTTAGTCAGCACACTATTACCTCACAAGACACCTTCCGGTTCGTATAAATATATTTAAGTGTTATTTCAGCGACGGTGCTTTTGATAATGTGTTGAATAATACAGAATATATATATATATAGATATATATATATATATATATATATATATATATATATATATATATATATATATATATATATATATATATAAAAGTTTGTGAGGGTACCACCTCTGGTGCCAATGTGGGGACCCATAGCCTCGGAGAAGAAAATAAAAAGTATTCAGAGGAGACCTTGTGGTTTCTCACTGAACACTAATATTATCTTCTCCTACCACCCCCCATTCTTTTGTATGTACACATATATATTTACTTTATTTGAACTTTGTTTACAAAAAAGGAGTTACATATGGGTTTACAAAGATGGTTATCATAGGTTGTCGAGTTCCTCCAGCTCCTCAGATGGCGGGCAGGAACCCTGGATGCAGTGCGCATTACCCCTCTGTATCGCCACACTGAGGCGCTGGAAAAGAAAGCTTGCAGCTCTTGGATCCCTTGTTGTTTCAATGAGCCTAGAACCTAGTTCCTTCAAAAAACTGGTAGCACTTTTACCCCAGGCGCCGAGTGTCTCAGAAGCAATGGGGACAAAATTGTAGTGGTGATCCAGTTCTCTATACTTACGGGATTTGGCTGCTTCCCTGTGGGTGGCAGCGCCACCTGGTTGTGCAACACACTGAGGTTAATGTAGGTGTTAGCCAGGGTTGATACGCACGTGTAGTCCCATACCAACTGCTTGCCATTCTTCCAGGGTTTCACTGTGATACCATCCGGGCGACCAATAAGAGCATCAGAGTTACGGGGGCGTTAGGTAACGGGGCTCTCTTTCAGCTGGGCATCCAGCTGTGGTGAGGCTCCTCTTGATGATGTCGTTAACTTCACTGTGCCTCGAGTGCCATCCTCCTGTGCTTTGGCAGAGTAGGCCATGGTGGCCGTACCTGTCCCGCCACCACCCTCGCCGCAAATACACCTATATCTGGTGTGGATTGGGGCAGCAAGGCGGAGGGCCACAGCAATTCGGAGGGCGTGTAGTGTGAGACGCATGCCAGTTGCCGACATTGGGGTTGCTAACAGGAAATCCCCTGCATGTGGTGCTGCTACTGCTGTGAGGCGAGCAATATATATATATATATATATATATTATTATATATATAATATATATTCTAGATATATATATAATTGTGTTTTTTAAACCTATATATATCTTAAAGTACGATACAAATTCGCTATGAGGATGCGATACACAAAGTTTTTACAAAGTAGTAACGTTATAAAAAACCATTCTGGTTACATTATGTGTTGGGGTATAGATGGACCAAATTTTCACATTAAACTTTGGGAAAAAAATAAACAAAAAAAACCTTGGCAGCTATATTAGCCTGTGGATAATACATTACCTTCATTTTAACATTTTTACAGAGGTCAGGAATGATAACCAACACTGTTATTGCTTTCCGTTATCTGTTATGCAAATTACATCAGCCTGACAATGCCAGCACACACACCACGATTCACTGGGATTTTATCCTACACGAGAAGGATATTACGAAACACTGTGTCGGAGTATCTCCAAAGTGAGACATAGCAAAGGACTTTGGCGATTTTTTCTGAATGGTTGAGCTGAGGAAGATCTTGTGTGCTGTCTAGTTTATGATAGAGGTATGATTAGTGGTGGCCTTGACATATTTTAGGTATATTTTGTGACATACGTATGCATACTGTTGGTTTCGGGACAGACTTATGTTTTAAATGTGCTTGAAAAATTGATTCTCTGCTGTCAACGGAAATATAATTACCAATGAATTCCAAACCAGCGCCCATGGACTGTTGCTTACTTACTCTGGGGTTAATTCGTCTTCATGTGAATAGTATATACATACAGTTTAACAATGTCCCCCTGACAATGCCAAAACCAAGATCCGTATCACATTATAACTAAATCGCAGATGTTGATCAACACAAACGATAGGTTTTCTCCTGTGATCCATGAGAGCGATCACTTGTGTAGGAACTCACACGGTTAGAGATCCCTGGTGTGAATAGTGCACTGCGTCACTAATAAGTAATGTCGCTTCTTCAGATTCCAGAGAACAGGTCGGATAGACGAGTACCTCGCATCGGCCGCTGTCAATCCCTTGTCAGTCTCTAAATATCTCTTACCATCAACCAGGTACTGGATAGGAGTGGGTCCTCGCCAACCTTCCATCGCCATAATGCTCGTCTAAGCTACAACTAATCCCAACAACACATTCGCTAATTTGAACACACAATTTTAACATATTTGAACATATCTCGAATATAAAATAGTATTCACACATAAATTTATTTATTTAGAGTTATCAATTGCACGATAAATAATTTGTCGTCTGATATTTTTTCTCTAATAGAGAGCACCTCCTCTCAGTATTATTTTTCTTCAGCTCTGTTGCAAGGAGTGACATAATCAAAGACTGAAATAATCTCAGAAGACAGAGTTCGAGACGTTATGCGGACCTGTCACTTGTTGTCATAGAAATCATAATTGCGTGATGCATCAAGGCGACATCTATGACCATGTCGTAGCTCAGTCGATTAAGGCAGCGTCTGGGATGCTCTCGGACGCAGGTTCGAATCCTCGTCACGGCCGTTGTGGATTTGTTCATTTGTTGTGACAGATCTTCCAGTGTTATGCCCGGTCACCTGACCTGCTGAACACCGTAGGCTCGTATGGCATCAGACCTCTTCCATGTATCATTTAGTGTGAGCTAAAAAAATAGTTTGTAATTTAGTGTGACCTAAATAATACATAAAATATACACACTCACTTTTCCTGTATTCACCTAGTTGTGCTTGCGGGGTTAGGCTCTGGCTCTTTGGTCCCGCCTCTCAACTGTCAATCAACTGGTGTACAGATTCCTGAGCCTACTGGGCTCTATCATATCTACATTTGAAACTGAGTATTCAAATGTAGTATTCAAGTCTGCCTCCATCACTACTTAATGCATTCCATTTACTAACTACTCTGACACTGGAAATAATTCTTTCTAACGTCCCTGTGGCTCATTTGGGTACTAAGTTTCCACCTGTGTCCCCTTGTTCGTGTTCCACCCGTGTTAAATAGTTTGTCTTTATCCACCCTGTCAATTCCTCTGAGAATTTTGTACGGGGTGATCATGTCTATTCTTACTCTTCTGTCTTCAAGGGACGTGAGGTCTATCTCCCGTAGCCTTTCCCTGTAACTCATGCCTCACGGTTCTGGGACTAGTCTGGTGGTATACCTCTGAATCTTCTCTAACTTTATTTTGTGTTTAACTAGGTATAGACTCCTAGCTGGAGCTGCATTCTCCAGGATTAGTCTGACATAAGTGGTATACAAGGTACTGAACGATTCCTTACGACAAGTTTCTAAAGGCTGTTCGTATGTTCGCCAATCTAGTATATGCCGCTGAGGATATCCTTTTGATAAGGGCTTCTGGGGACAGGTTTGGTGTTATATCAACCCCCAGATCTTTCTCTCTATTTGACACTTGCAGGATTTCACTTCTCAGATGGTATCTTTTGTTCAGCCTCCTGCTCCCTTCACCTAATTTCATTACTTTACATTTTTCTCAGTTAAACTTTAGTAGCCATTTTCTAGACCATTCTTCCAGTTTGTCCAGGTCATCCTGTAGTCTCTGTTTATCTTCATCTGTCTTGATTCTTCTCAGAATTTTTTAATCATCAGCAAACACTGAGAGGAATGAGTCTATTCCCTCTAAAAGATTGTTTACATATAACAGAAACCAAGATAGGTCCAAGTCCAGAGCCCTCTGGGACTCCTCTGGCAACATCTCGCCACTCTGTCTCTCCCCCTCACAGTTACTCCCTGTTTCCTGTTGCTTAGGTATACACCCTTATCCACTGAAGAATCCACTTTTCTATCCACTTTTACTCCTACCTGTTGCTCCAACTTTTGTAACAGCCTATTATGGGGTACTGTCATTTGATGCATCACGCTATTGTGATTTCTGTGTGTACATTAGCTGTCTTCCAACTTTCTGGTAGGTCTCCTGTTTCCAGTGACCTGTTATACGCCATAGAGAGTGGCACGCTTAGTGAGTTTGCACCCTCTTTTACTACCCATGGTGAGATTCTGTCAAGCCCAACAGATTCCTTTTGACTTCATTACTTGTGAGCTCAAATTCGTCCAAGGTTGATTGGTTTACCGCCTCCTCTCTTACTACAGGGGCTTCTTATTACTCTATTGAGAAGACCTGGAATCTGATGTTGAGTTCTTCACTCACCTCCTTGTCCTTCTCTGTGTATCTGTTCTCTCCTTTTCTCAGTTTCACCACTTGTTCCTTCACTGCTGTTTTCCTCCTGATGTGGCTGTGGAGCAGTTTTGGTTGGGTCTTGGCTTTACGCACAATGTCATTTTCATACTGTCTCTCTGCTTCTCTCCTCACTCTGAGCTACACATTCCTGGCTTTTTGGTATCTCCCCTTGATCTCTGGTGTTCTGTTATACCTGTAGTTTCTCCATGTTCTTGTACTCAACTGCTTCGCTTCCGCACATTCCTGATTGAACCATGGACTCTTCTGATGCTTTTCATTTTTCTCTTTTTGGGCCGGGATAAACCTGGCTGCAGCTTCCTGACACATCTGGGTGACAAAGTTTATCATATCCCGTACAGTCTTTTCTCTGAGTTCTGTTTCCCATGGTATTCCCCTTAGGAAGTTTCTCATCTCGTCATGTGTGTGTGTATTCGCCTAGTTGTATTCACCTAGTTGTGC